>CAMFZC010000509.1:0-189929 GCA_946000675.1 Vitis riparia x Vitis rupestris | reverse complement strand
ACTGGCCCGGATTCTACCATTTTCGGGTATTCACACCGATTCTACCCTTTTCAGGGTATGGTCCGGACAGTTTTTCGATACTCGCACGGATTCTACCTTTTCCCGGTATTGCCCAGGATTCTACCATTTTCGGGTATTGACACCGATTCTACCCTTTTCAGGGTATGGTTCGGACAGTTTTTCGATACTCGCACGGATTCTACCTTTCCCCGGTACTGGCCCGGATTCTACCATTTTCGGGTATTCACACCGATTCTACTCTTTTCAGGGTATGGTCCGGACAGTTTTTCGATACTCGCACGGATTCTACCTTTTCCCGGTATTGCCCAGGATTCTACCATTTTCGGGTATTGACACCGATTCTACCCTTTTCAGGGTATGGTTCGGACAGTTTTTCGATATTCGCACGGATTCTACCTTTTCCCGGTACTAGCCCGGATTCTACCATTTTCGGGTATTCACACCGATTCTACCCTTTTCACGGTCTGGTTCGGACAGTTTTTCGATATTCGCACGGATTCTACCTTTTCCCGGTACTGGCCCGGATTCTACCATTTTCGGGTATTCACACCGATTCTACCCTTTTCAGGGTATGGTCCGGACAGTTTTTCGATACTCGCACGGATTCTACCTTTTCCCGGTATTGCCCAGGATTCTACCATTTTCGGGTATTGACACCGATTCTACCCTTTTCAGGGTATGGTTCGGACAGTTTTTGGATACTCGCACGGATTCTACCTTTCCCCGGTACTGGCCCGGATTCTACCATTTTCGGGTATTCACACCGATTCTACCCTTTTCACGGTCTGGTTCGGACAGTTTATCGGTACTCGCACGGATTCTACCTTTTCCCGGTACTGCCCATGATTCTACCATTTTCGGGTATTCACACCGATTCTACCCTTTTCAGGGTATGGTTCGGACAGGTTTTGGATACTCGCACGGATTCTACCTTTTCAAGGTACTGGCCCCGATTCTACCATTTTCGGGTATACACACCGATTCTACCCTTTTCAGGGTCTGGCCTAGACAATTTTTCGGTACTCGCACGGATTCTACCTTTTCCCGGTATTGGCCCGGATTCTACCATTTTCGGGTGTTCACACCGATTCTACGCTTTTCAGGGTATGGTTCGGACAGTTTTTCGATACTCGCATGGATTCTACCTTTTCCCGGTACTGGCCCGGATTCTACCATTTTCGGGTATTCACACCGATGCTACCCTTTTCAGGGTATGGTTCGGACAGTTTTTCGATATTCGCACGGATTCTACCTTTTCCCGGTACTGGCCCGGATTCTACCATTTTCGGGTATTCACACCGATTCTACCCTTTTCACGGTCTGGTTCGGACAGTTTATCGGTACTCGCACGGATTCTACCTTTTCCCGGTACTGCCCAGGATTCTACCATTTTCGGGTATTCACACCGATTCTACCCTTTTCAGGGTATGGTTCGGACAGTTTTTCGATATTCGCACGGATTCTACCTTTTCCCGGTACTGGCCCGGATTCTACCATTTTCGGGTATTCACACCGATTCTACCCTTTTCACGGTCTGGTTCGGACAGTTTATCGGTACTCGCATGGATTCTACCTCTTCCCGGTACTGCCCATGATTCTACCATTTTCGGGTATTCACACCGATTCTACCCTTTTTAGGGTATGGTTCGGACAGGTTTTGGATACTCGCACGGATTCTACCTTTTCAAGGTACTGGCCCCGATTCTACCATTTTCGGGTATACACACCGATTCTACCCTTTTCAGGGTCTGGCCTAGACAATTTTTCGGTACTCGCACGGATTCTACCTTTTCCCGGTACTGCCCATGATTCTACCATTTTCGGGTATTCACACCGATTCTACCCTTTTCACGGTCTGGTTCGGACAGTTTATCGGTACTCGCACGGATTCTACCTTTTCCCGGTACTGCCCAGGATTCTACCATTTTCGGGTATTGACACCGATTCTACCCTTTTCAGGGTATGGTTCGGACAGTTTTTCGATATTCGCACGGATTCTACCTTTTCCCGGTACTGGCCCGGATTCTACCATTTTCGGGTATTCACACCGATTCTACCCTTTTCACGGTCTGGTTCGGACAGTTTATCGGTACTCGCACGGATTCTACCTTTTCCCGGTACTGCCCAGGATTCTACCATTTTCGGGTATTCACACCGATTCTACCCTTTTCAGGGTCTGGTCCGGACAGTTTTTCGATACTCGCACGGATTCTACCTTTTCCCGGTACTGGCCCGGATTCTACCATTTTCGGGTATTCACACCGATTCTACCCTTTTCACGGTCTCGTTCGGACTGTTTATCGGTACTCGCACGGATTCTACCTTTTCCCGGTACTGCCCATGATTCTACCATTTTCGGGTATTCACACCGATTCTACCCTTTTCAGGGTATGGTTCGGACAGGTTTTGGATACTCGCACGGATTCTACCTTTTCAAGGTACTGGTCCCGATTCTACCATTTTCGGGTATACACACCGATTCTACCCTTTTCAGGGTCTGGCCTAGACAATTTTTCGGTACTCGCACGGATTCTACCTTTTCCCGGTACTGCCCATGATTCTACCATTTTCGGGTATTCACACCGATTCTACCCTTTTCACGGTCTGGTTCGGACAGTTTATCGGTACTCGCACGGATTCTACCTTTTCCCGGTACTGCCCAGGATTCTACCATTTTCGGGTATTGACACCGATTCTACCCTTTTCAGGGTATGGTTCGGACAGTTTTTCGATATTCGCACGGATTCTACCTTTTCCCGGTACTGGCCCGGATTCTACCATTTTCGGGTATTCACACCGATTCTACCCTTTTCACGGTCTGGTTCGGACAGTTTATCGGTACTCGCACGGATTCTACCTTTTCCCGGTACTGCCCAGGATTCTACCATTTTCGGGTATTCACACCGATTCTACCCTTTTCAGGGTCTGGTCCGGACAGTTTTTCGATACTCGCACGGATTCTACCTTTTCCCGGTACTGGCCCGGATTCTACCATTTTCGGGTATTCACACCGATTCTACCCTTTTCACGGTCTCGTTCGGACTGTTTATCGGTACTCGCACGGATTCTACCTTTTCCCGGGTACTGCCCATGATTCTACCATTTTCGGGTATTCACACCGATTCTACCCTTTTCAGGGTATGGTTCGGACAGGTTTTGGATACTCGCACGGATTCTACCTTTTCAAGGTACTGGTCCCGATTCTACCATTTTCGGGTATACACACCGATTCTACCCTTTTCAGGGTCTGGCCTAGACAATTTTTCGGTACTCGCACGGATTCTACCTTTTCCCGGTACTGCCCATGATTCTACCATTTTCGGGTATTCACACCGATTCTACCCTTTTCACGGTCTGGTTCGGACAGTTTATCGGTACTCGCACGGATTCTACCTTTTCCCGGTACTGCCCAGGATTCTACCATTTTCGGGTATTGACACCGATTCTACCCTTTTCAGGGTATGGTTCGGACAGTTTTTCGATATTCGCACGGATTCTACCTTTTTCCGGTACTGGCCCGGATTCTACCATTTTCGGGTATTCACACCGATTCTACCCTTTTCACGGTCTGGTTCGGACAGTTTATCGGTACTCGCACGGATTCTACCTTTTCCCGGTACTGCCCAGGATTCTACCATTTTCGGGTATTCACACCGATTCTACCCTTTTCAGGGTCTGGTCCGGACAGTTTTTCGATACTCGCACGGATTCTACCTTTTCCCGGTACTGGCCCGGATTCTACCATTTTCGGGTATTCACACCGATTCTACCCTTTTCACGGTCTGGTTCGGACAGTTTATCGGTACTCGCACGGATTCTACCTTTTCCCGGGTACTGCCCAGGATTCTACCATTTTCGGGTATTCACACCGATTCTACCCTTTTCAGGGTCTGGTCCGGACAGTTTTTCGATACTCGCACGGATTCTACCTTTTCCCGGTACTGGCCCGGATTCTACCATTTTCGGGTATTCACACCAATTCTACCCTTTTCACGGTCTCGTTCGGACTGTTTATCGGTACTCGCACGGATTCTACCTTTTCCCGGTACTGCCCATGATTCTACCATTTTCGGGTATTCACACCGATTCTACCCTTTTCAGGGTATGGTTCGGACAGGTTTTGGATACTCGCACGGATTCTCCCTTTTCAAGGTACTGGTCCCGATTCTACCATTTTCGGGTATACACACCGATTCTACCCTTTTCAGGGTCTGGCCTAGACAATTTTTGGGTACTCGCACGGATTCTACCTTTTCCCGGTATTGGCCCGGATTCTACCATTTTCGGGTGTTCACACCGATTCTACGCTTTTCAGGGTATGGTTCGGACAGTTTTTCGATACTCGCATGGATTCTACCTTTTCCCGGTACTGGCCCGGATTCTACCATTTTCGGGTATTCACACCGATGCTACCCTTTTCAGGGTATGGTTCGGACAGTTTTTCGATATTCGCACGGATTCTACCTTTTCCCGGTACTGGCCCGGATTCTACCATTTTCGGGTATTCACACCGATTCTACCCTTTTCACGGTCTGGTTCGGACAGTTTATCGGTACTCGCACGGATTCTACCTTTTCCCGGTACTGCCCAGGATTCTACCATTTTCGGGTATTCACACCGATTCTACCCTTTTCAGGGTATGGTCCGGGCAGTTTTTCGATACTCGCACGGATTCTACCTTTTCCCGGTACTGGCCCGGATTCTACCATTTTCGGGTATTCACACCGATTCTACCCTTTTCACGGTCTGGTTCGGACAGTTTATCGGTACTCGCATGGATTGTACCTCTTCCCGGTACTGCCCATGATTCTACCATTTTCGGGTATTCACACCGATTCTACCCTTTTTAGGGTATGGTTCGGACAGGTTTTGGATACTCGCACGGATTCTACCTTTTCAAGGTACTGGCCCCGATTCTACCATTTTCGGGTATACACACCGATTCTACCCTTTTCAGGGTCTGGCCTAGACAATTTTTCGGTACTCGCACGGATTCTACCTTTTCCCGGTACTGCCCATGATTCTACCATTTTCGGGTATTCACACCGATTCTACCCTTTTCACGGTCTGGTTCGGACAGTTTATCGGTACTCGCACGGATTCTACCTTTTCCCGGTACTGCCCAGGATTCTACCATTTTCGGGTATTGACACCGATTCTACCCTTTTCAGGGTATGGTTCGGACAGTTTTTCGATATTCGCACGGATTCTACCTTTTTCCGGTACTGGCCCGGATTCTACCATTTTCGGGTATTCACACCGATTCTACCCTTTTCACGGTCTGGTTCGGACAGTTTATCGGTACTCGCACGGATTCTACCTTTTCCCGGTACTGCCCAGGATTCTACCATTTTCGGGTATTGACACCGATTCTACCCTTTTCAGGGTATGGTTCGGACAGTTTTTCGATATTCGCACGGATTCTACCTTTTCCCGGTACTGGCCCGGATTCTACCATTTTCGGGTATTCACACCGATTCTACCCTTTTCACGGTCTGGTTCGGACAGTTTATCGGTACTCGCACGGATTCTACCTTTTCCCGGTACTGCCCAGGATTCTACCATTTTCGGGTATTGACACCGATTCTACCCTTTTCAGGGTATGGTTCGGACAGTTTTTCGATATTCGCACGGATTCTACCTTTTCCCGGTACTGGCCCGGATTCTACCATTTTCGGGTATTCACACCGATTCTACCCTTTTCACGGTCTGGTTCGGACAGTTTATCGGTACTCGCACGGATTCTACCTTTTCCCGGTACTGCCCAGGATTCTACCATTTTCGGGTATTCACACCGATTCTACCCTTTTCAGGGTCTGGTCCGGACAGTTTTTCGATACTCGCACGGATTCTACCTTTTCCCGGTACTGGCCCGGATTCTACCATTTTCGGGTATTCACACCGATTCTACCCTTTTCACGGTCTCGTTCGGACTGTTTATCGGTACTCGCACGGATTCTACCTTTTCCCGGTACTGCCCATGATTCTACCATTTTCGGGTATTCACACCGATTCTACCCTTTTCAGGGTATGGTTCGGACAGGTTTTGGATACTCGCACGGATTCTACCTTTTCAAGGTACTTGTCCCGATTCTACCATTTTCGGGTATACACACCGATTCTACCCTTTTCAGGGTCTGGCCTAGACAATTTTTCGGTACTCGCACGGATTCTACCTTTTCCCGGTACTGCCCATGATTCTACCATTTTCGGGTATTCACACCGATTCTACCCTTTTCACGGTCTGGTTCGGACAGTTTATCGGTACTCGCACGGATTCTACCTTTTCCCGGTACTGCCCAGGATTCTACCATTTTCGGGTATTGACACCGATTCTACCCTTTTCAGGGTATGGTTCGGACAGTTTTTCGATATTCGCACGGATTCTACCTTTTTCCGGTACTGGCCCGGATTCTACCATTTTCGGGTATTCACACCGATTCTACCCTTTTCACGGTCTGGTTCGGACAGTTTATCGGTACTCGCACGGATTCTACCTTTTCCCGGTACTGCCCAGGATTCTACCATTTTCGGGTATTCACACCGATTCTACCCTTTTCAGGGTCTGGTCCGGACAGTTTTTCGATACTCGCACGGATTCTACCTTTTCCCGGTACTGGCCCGGATTCTACCATTTTCGGGTATTCACACCGATTCTACCCTTTTCACGGTCTGGTTCGGACAGTTTATCGGTACTCGCACGGATTCTACCTTTTCCCGGTACTGCCCAGGATTCTACCATTTTCGGGTATTCACACCGATTCTACCCTTTTCAGGGTCTGGTCCGGACAGTTTTTCGATACTCGCACGGATTCTACCTTTTCCCGGTACTGGCCCGGATTCTACCATTTTCGGGTATTCACACCAATTCTACCCTTTTCACGGTCTCGTTCGGACTGTTTATCGGTACTCGCACGGATTCTACCTTTTCCCGGTACTGCCCATGATTCTACCATTTTCGGGTATTCACACCGATTCTACCCTTTTCAGGGTATGGTTCGGACAGGTTTTGGATACTCGCACGGATTCTCCCTTTTCAAGGTACTGGTCCCGATTCTACCATTTTCGGGTATACACACCGATTCTACCCTTTTCAGGGTCTGGCCTAGACAATTTTTCGGTACTCGCACGGATTCTACCTTTTCCCGGTATTGGCCCGGATTCTACCATTTTCGGGTGTTCACACCGATTCTACGCTTTTCAGGGTATGGTTCGGACAGTTTTTCGATACTCGCATGGATTCTACCTTTTCCCGGTACTGGCCCGGATTCTACCATTTTCGGGTATTCACACCGATGCTACCCTTTTCAGGGTATGGTTCGGACAGTTTTTCGATATTCGCACGGATTCTACCTTTTCCCGGTACTGGCCCGGATTCTACCATTTTCGGGTATTCACACCGATTCTACCCTTTTCACGGTCTGGTTCGGACAGTTTATCGGTACTCGCACGGATTCTACCTTTTCCCGGTACTGCCCAGGATTCTACCATTTTCGGGTATTCACACCGATTCTACCCTTTTCAGGGTATGGTCCGGGCAGTTTTTCGATACTCGCACGGATTCTACCTTTTCCCGGTACTGGCCCGGATTCTACCATTTTCGGGTATTCACACCGATTCTACCCTTTTCACGGTCTGGTTCGGACAGTTTATCGGTACTCGCATGGATTGTACCTCTTCCCGGTACTGCCCATGATTCTACCATTTTCGGGTATTCACACCGATTCTACCCTTTTTAGGGTATGGTTCGGACAGGTTTTGGATACTCGCACGGATTCTACCTTTTCAAGGTACTGGCCCCGATTCTACCATTTTCGGGTATACACACCGATTCTACCCTTTTCAGGGTCTGGCCTAGACAATTTTTCGGTACTCGCACGGATTCTACCTTTTCCCGGTACTGCCCATGATTCTACCATTTTCGGGTATTCACACCGATTCTACCCTTTTCACGGTCTGGTTCGGACAGTTTATCGGTACTCGCACGGATTCTACCTTTTCCCGGTACTGCCCAGGATTCTACCATTTTCGGGTATTGACACCGATTCTACCCTTTTCAGGGTATGGTTCGGACAGTTTTTCGATATTCGCACGGATTCTACCTTTTCCCGGTACTGGCCCGGATTCTACCATTTTCGGGTATTCACACCGATTCTACCCTTTTCACGGTCTGGTTCGGACAGTTTATCGGTACTCGCACGGATTCTACCTTTTCCCGGTACTGCCCAGGATTCTACCATTTTCGGGTATTCACACCGATTCTACCCTTTTCAGGGTCTGGTCCGGACAGTTTTTCGATACTCGCACGGATTCTACCTTTTCCCGGTACTGGCCCGGATTCTACCATTTTCGGGTATTCACACCGATTCTACCCTTTTCACGGTCTGGTTCGGACAGTTTATCGGTACTCGCACGGATTCTACCTTTTCCCGGTACTGCCCATGATTCTACCATTTTCGGGTATTCACACCGATTCTACCCTTTTCAGGGTATGGTTCGGACAGGTTTTGGATACTCGCACGGATTCTACCTTTTCAAGGTACTGGTCCCGATTCTACCATTTTCGGGTATACACACCGATTCTACCCTTTTCAGGGTCTGGCCTAGACAATTTTTCGGTACACGCACGGATTCTACCTTTTCCCGGTACTGCCCATGATTCTACCATTTTCGGGTATTCACACCGATTCTACCCTTTTCACGGTCTGGTTCGGACAGTTTATCGGTACTCGCACGGATTCTACCTTTTCCCGGTACTGCCCAGGATTCTACCATTTTCGGGTATTGACACCGATTCTACCCTTTTCAGGGTATGGTTCGGACAGTTTTTCGATATTCGCACGGATTCTACCTTTTTCCGGTACTGGCCCGGATTCTACCATTTTCGGGTATTCACACCGATTCTACCCTTTTCACGGTCTGGTTCGGACAGTTTATCGGTACTCGCACGGATTCTACCTTTTCCCGGTACTGCCCAGGATTCTACCATTTTCGGGTATTCACACCGATTCTACCCTTTTCAGGGTCTGGTCCGGACAGTTTTTCGATACTCGCACGGATTCTACCTTTTCCCGGTACTGGCCCGGATTCTACCATTTTCGGGTATTCACACCGATTCTACCCTTTTCACGGTCTGGTTCGGACAGTTTATCGGTACTCGCACGGATTCTACCTTTTCCCGGTACTGCCCAGGATTCTACCATTTTCGGGTATTCACACCGATTCTACCCTTTTCAGGGTCTGGTCCGGACAGTTTTTCGATACTCGCACGGATTCTACCTTTTCCCGGTACTGGCCCGGATTCTACCATTTTCGGGTATTCACACCGATTCTACCCTTTTCACGGTCTCGTTCGGACTGTTTATCGGTACTCGCACGGATTCTACCTTTTCCCGGTACTGCCCATGATTCTACCATTTTCGGGTATTCACACCGATTCTACCCTTTTCAGGGTATGGTTCGGACAGGTTTTGGATACTCGCACGGATTCTACCTTTTCAAGGTACTGGTCCCGATTCTACCATTTTCGGGTATACACACCGATTCTACCCTTTTCAGGGTCTGGCCTAGACAATTTTTCGGTACTCGCACGGATTCTACCTTTTCCCGGTACTGCCCATGATTCTACCATTTTCGGGTATTCACACCGATTCTACCCTTTTCACGGTCTGGTTCGGACAGTTTATCGGTACTCGCACGGATTCTACCTTTTCCCGGTACTGCCCAGGATTCTACCATTTTCGGGTATTGACACCGATTCTACCCTTTTCAGGGTATGGTTCGGACAGTTTTTCGATATTCGCACGGATTCTACCTTTTTCCGGTACTGGCCCGGATTCTACCATTTTCGGGTATTCACACCGATTCTACCCTTTTCACGGTCTGGTTCGGACAGTTTATCGGTACTCGCACGGATTCTACCTTTTCCCGGTACTGCCCAGGATTCTACCATTTTCGGGTATTCACACCGATTCTACCCTTTTCAGGGTCTGGTCCGGACAGTTTTTCGATACTCGCACGGATTCTACCTTTTCCCGGTACTGGCCCGGATTCTACCATTTTCGGGTATTCACACCGATTCTACCCTTTTCACGGTCTGGTTCGGACAGTTTATCGGTACTCGCACGGATTCTACCTTTTCCCGGTACTGCCCAGGATTCTACCATTTTCGGGTATTCACACCGATTCTACCCTTTTCAGGGTCTGGTCCGGACAGTTTTTCGATACTCGCACGGATTCTACCTTTTCCCGGTACTGGCCCGGATTCTACCATTTTCGGGTATTCACACCGATTCTACCCTTTTCACGGTCTCGTTCGGACTGTTTATCGGTACTCGCACGGATTCTACCTTTTCCCGGTACTGCCCATGATTCTACCATTTTCGGGTATTCACACCGATTCTACCCTTTTCAGGGTATGGTTCGGACAGGTTTTGGATACTCGCACGGATTCTACCTTTTCAAGGTACTGGTCCCGATTCTACCATTTTCGGGTATACACACCGATTCTACCCTTTTCAGGGTCTGGCCTAGACAATTTTTCGGTACTCGCACGGATTCTACCTTTTCCCGGTACTGCCCATGATTCTACCATTTTCGGGTATTCACACCGATTCTACCCTTTTCACGGTCTGGTTCGGACAGTTTATCGGTACTCGCACGGATTCTACCTTTTCCCGGTACTGCCCAGGATTCTACCATTTTCGGGTATTCACACCGATTCTACCCTTTTCAGGGTATGGTTCGGACAGTTTTTCGATATTCGCACGGATTCTACCTTTTTCCGGTACTGGCCCGGATTCTACCATTTTCGGGTAT
Organism: Vitis riparia x Vitis rupestris; assembly: GCA_946000675.1. Classification (NCBI taxonomy): domain Eukaryota; kingdom Viridiplantae; phylum Streptophyta; class Magnoliopsida; order Vitales; family Vitaceae; genus Vitis; species Vitis riparia x Vitis rupestris. Next base: position 179,090 of record CAMFZC010000509.1, on the reverse strand, counting down.
TCACACCGATTCTACCCTTTTCACGGTCTGGTTCGGACAGTTTATCGGTACTCGCACGGATTCTACCTTTTCCCGGTACTGCCCAGGATTCTACCATTTTCGGGTATTCACACCGATTCTACCCTTTTCAGGGTCTGGTCCCGGACAGTTTTTCGATACTCGCACGGATTCTACCTTTTCCCGGTACTGGCCCGGATTCTACCATTTTCGGGTATTCACACCGATTCTACCCTTTTCACGGTCTGGTTCGGACAGTTTATCGGTACTCGCACGGATTCTACCTTTTCCCGGTACTGCCCAGGATTCTACCATTTTCGGGTATTCACACCGATTCTACCCTTTTCAGGGTCTGGTCCGGACAGTTTTTCGATACTCGCACGGATTCTACCTTTTCCCGGGTACTGGCCCGGATTCTACCATTTTCGGGTATTCACACCGATTCTACCCTTTTCACGGTCTCGTTCGGACTGTTTATCGGTACTCGCACGGATTCTACCTTTTCCCGGTACTGCCCATGATTCTACCATTTTCGGGTATTCACACCGATTCTACCCTTTTCAGGGTATGGTTCGGACAGGTTTTGGATACTCGCACGGATTCTACCTTTTCAAGGTACTGGTCCCGATTCTACCATTTTCGGGTATACACACCGATTCTACCCTTTTCAGGGTCTGGCCTAGACAATTTTTCGGTACTCGCACGGATTCTACCTTTTCCCGGTACTGCCCATGATTCTACCATTTTCGGGTATTCACACCGATTCTACCCTTTTCACGGTCTGGTTCGGACAGTTTATCGGTACTCGCACGGATTCTACCTTTTCCCGGTACTGCCCAGGATTCTACCATTTTCGGGTATTCACACCGATTCTACCCTTTTCACGGTCTCGTTCGGACTGTTTATCGGTACTCGCACGGATTCTACCTTTTCCCGGTACTGCCCATGATTCTACCATTTTCGGGTATTCACACCGATTCTACCCTTTTCAGGGTATGGTTCGGACAGGTTTTGGATACTCGCACGGATTCTACCTTTTCAAGGTACTGGTCCCGATTCTACCATTTTCGGGTATACACACCGATTCTACCCTTTTCAGGGTCTGGCCTAGACAATTTTTCGGTACTCGCACGGATTCTACCTTTTCCCGGTACTGCCCATGATTCTACCATTTTCGGGTATTCACACCGATTCTACCCTTTTCACGGTCTGGTTCGGACAGTTTATCGGTACTCGCACGGATTCTACCTTTTCCCGGTACTGCCCAGGATTCTACCATTTTCGGGTATTCACACCGATTCTACCCTTTTCAGGGTCTGGTCCGGACAGTTTTTCGATACTCGCACCGATTCTACCTTTTCCCGGTACTGGCCCGGATTCTACCATTTTCGGGTATTCACACCGATTCTACCCTTTTCACGGTCTCGTTCGGACTGTTTATCGGTACTCGCACGGATTCTACCTTTTCCCGGTACTGCCCATGATTCTACCATTTTCGGGTATTCACACCGATTCTACCCTTTTCAGGGTATGGTTCGGACAGGTTTTGGATACTCGCACGGATTCTACCTTTTCAAGGTACTGGCCCCGATTCTACCATTTTCGGGTATACACACCGATTCTACCCTTTTCAGGGTCTGGCCTAGACAATTTTTCGGTACTCGCACGGATTCTACCTTTTCCCGGTATTGGCCCGGATTCTACCATTTTCGGGTGTTCACACCGATTCTACCCTTTTCAGGGTATGGTTCGGACAGTTTTTCGATACTCGCACGGATTCTAGTTTTTCCCGGTACTGGCCCAGATTCTACCATTTTCGGGTATTCACACCGATTCTACCCTTTTCAGGGTATGGTCCGGAAAGTTTTTCGATACTCGCACGGATTCTACCTTTTCCCGGTATTGCCCAGGATTCTACCATTTTCGGGTATTGACACCGATTCTACCCTTTTCAGGGTATGGTTCGGACAGTTTTTCGATATTCGCACGGATTCTACCTTTTCCCGGTACTGGCCCGGATTCTACCATTTTCGGGTATTCACACCGATTCTACCCTTTTCACGGTCTGGTTCGGACAGTTTATCGGTACTCGCACGGATTCTACCTTTTCCCGGTACTGCCCAGGATTCTACCATTTTCGGGTATTGACACCGATTCTACCCTTTTCAGGGTATGGTTCGGACAGTTTTTCGATATTCGCACGGATTCTACCTTTTCCCGGTACTGGCCCGGATTCTACCATTTTCGGGTATTCACACCGATTCTACCCTTTTCACGGTCTGGTTCGGACAGTTTATCGGTACTCGCACGGATTCTACCTTTTCCCGGTACTGCCCAGGATTCTACCATTTTCGGGTATTCACACCGATTCTACCCTTTTCAGGGTCTGGTCCGGACAGTTTTTCGATACTCGCACGGATTCTACCTTTTCCCGGTACTGGCCCGGATTCTACCATTTTCGGGTATTCACACCAATTCTACCCTTTTCACGGTCTCGTTCGGACTGTTTATCGGTACTCGCACGGATTCTACCTTTTCCCGGTACTGCCCATGATTCTACCATTTTCGGGTATTCACACCGATTCTACCCTTTTCAGGGTATGGTTCGGACAGGTTTTGGATACTCGCACGGATTCTACCTTTTCAAGGTACTGGTCCCGATTCTACCATTTTCGGGTATACACACCGATTCTACCCTTTTCAGGGTCTGGCCTAGACAATTTTTCGGTACTCGCACGGATTCTACCTTTTCCCGGTACTGCCCATGATTCTACCATTTTCGGGTATTCACACCGATTCTACCCTTTTCACGGTCTGGTTCGGACAGTTTATCGGTACTCGCACGGATTCTACCTTTTCCCGGTACTGCCCAGGATTCTACCATTTTCGGGTATTGACACCGATTCTACCCTTTTCAGGGTATGGTTCGGACAGTTTTTCGATATTCGCACGGATTCTACCTTTTTCCGGTACTGGCCCGGATTCTACCATTTTCGGGTATTCACACCGATTCTACCCTTTTCACGGTCTGGTTCGGACAGTTTATCGGTACTCGCACGGATTCTACCTTTTCCCGGTACTGCCCAGGATTCTACCATTTTCGGGTATTCACACCGATTCTACCCTTTTCAGGGTCTGGTCCGGACAGTTTTTCGATACTCGCACGGATTCTACCTTTTCCCGGTACTGGCCCGGATTCTACCATTTTCGGGTATTCACACCGATTCTACCCTTTTCACGGTCTGGTTCGGACAGTTTATCGGTACTCGCACGGATTCTACCTTTTCCCGGTACTGCCCAGGATTCTACCATTTTCGGGTATTCACACCGATTCTACCCTTTTCAGGGTCTGGTCCGGACAGTTTTTCGATACTCGCACGGATTCTACCTTTTCCCGGTACTGGCCCGGATTCTACCATTTTCGGGTATTCACACCGATTCTACCCTTTTCACGGTCTCGTTCGGACTGTTTATCGGTACTCGCACGGATTCTACCTTTTCCCGGTACTGCCCATGATTCTACCATTTTCGGGTATTCACACCGATTCTACCCTTTTCAGGGTATGGTTCGGACAGGTTTTGGATACTCGCACGGATTCTACCTTTTCAAGGTACTGGTCCCGATTCTACCATTTTCGGGTATACACACCGATTCTACCCTTTTCAGGGTCTGGCCTAGACAATTTTTCGGTACTCGCACGGATTCTACCTTTTCCCGGTACTGCCCATGATTCTACCATTTTCGGGTATTCACACCGATTCTACCCTTTTCACGGTCTGGTTCGGACAGTTTATCGGTACTCGCACGGATTCTACCTTTTCCCGGTACTCGCCCAGGATTCTACCATTTTCGGGTATTGACACCGATTCTACCCTTTTCAGGGTATGGTTCGGACAGTTTTTCGATATTCGCACGGATTCTACCTTTTTCCGGTACTGGCCCGGATTCTACCATTTTCGGGTATTCACACCGATTCTACCCTTTTCACGGTCTGGTTCGGACAGTTTATCGGTACTCGCACGGATTCTACCTTTTCCCGGTACTGCCCAGGATTCTACCATTTTCGGGTATTCACACCGATTCTACCCTTTTCAGGGTCTGGTCCGGACAGTTTTTCGATACTCGCACGGATTCTACCTTTTCCCGGTACTGGCCCGGATTTTACCATTTTCGGGTATTCACACCGATTCTACCCTTTTCACGGTCTCGTTCGGACTGTTTATCGGTACTCGCACGGATTCTACCTTTTCCCGGTACTGCCCATGATTCTACCATTTTCGGGTATTCACACCGATTCTACCCTTTTCAGGGTATGGTTCGGACAGGTTTTGGATACTCGCACGGATTCTACCTTTTCAAGGTACTGGCCCCGATTCTACCATTTTCGGGTATACACACCGATTCTACCCTTTTCAGGGTCTGGCCTAGACAATTTTTCGGTACTCGCACGGATTCTACCTTTTCCCGGTATTGGCCCGGATTCTACCATTTTCGGGTGTTCACACCGATTCTACCCTTTTCAGGGTATGGTTCGGACAGTTTTTCGATACTCGCACGGATTCTAGTTTTTTCCCGGTACTGGCCCAGATTCTACCATTTTCGGGTATTCACACCGATTCTACCCTTTTCAGGGTATGGTCCGGAAAGTTTTTCGATACTCGCACGGATTCTACCTTTTCCCGGTATTGCCCAGGATTCTACCATTTTCGGGTATTGACACCGATTCTACCCTTTTCAGGGTATGGTTCGGACAGTTTTTCGATATTCGCACGGATTCTACCTTTTCCCGGTACTGGCCCGGATTCTACCATTTTCGGGTATTCACACCGATTCTACCCTTTTCACGGTCTGGTTCGGACAGTTTATCGGTACTCGCACGGATTCTACCTTTTCCCGGTACTGCCCAGGATTCTACCATTTTCGGGTATTGACACCGATTCTACCCTTTTCAGGGTATGGTTCGGACAGTTTTTCGATATTCGCACGGATTCTACCTTTTCCCGGTACTGGCCCGGATTCTACCATTTTCGGGTATTCACACCGATTCTACCCTTTTCACGGTCTGGTTCGGACAGTTTATCGGTACTCGCACGGATTCTACGTTTTCCCGGTACTGCCCAGGATTCTACCATTTTCGGGTATTCACACCGATTCTACCCTTTTCAGGGTCTGGTCCGGACAGTTTTTCGATACTCGCACGGATTCTACCTTTTCCCGGTACTGGCCCGGATTCTACCATTTTCGGGTATTCACACCGATTCTACCCTTTTCACGGTCTCGTTCGGACTGTTTATCGGTACTCGCACGGATTCTACCTTTTCCCGGTACTGCCCATGATTCTACCATTTTCGGGTATTCACACCGATTCTACCCTTTTCAGGGTATGGTTCGGACAGGTTTTGGATACTCGCACGGATTCTACCTTTTCAAGGTACTGGTCCCGATTCTACCATTTTCGGGTATACACACCGATTCTACCCTTTTCAGGGTCTGGCCTAGACAATTTTTCGGTACTCGCACGGATTCTACCTTTTCCCGGTACTGCCCATGATTCTACCATTTTCGGGTATTCACACCGATTCTACCCTTTTCACGGTCTGGTTCGGACAGTTTATCGGTACTCGCACGGATTCTACCTTTTCCCGGTACTGCCCAGGATTCTACCATTTTCGGGTATTGACACCGATTCTACCCTTTTCAGGGTATGGTTCGGACAGTTTTTCGATATTCGCACGGATTCTACCTTTTTCCGGTACTGGCCCGGATTCTACCATTTTCGGGTATTCACACCGATTCTACCCTTTTCACGGTCTGGTTCGGACAGTTTATCGGTACTCGCACGGATTCTACCTTTTCCCGGTACTGCCCAGGATTCTACCATTTTCGGGTATTCACACCGATTCTACCCTTTTCAGGGTCTGGTCCGGACAGTTTTTCGATACTCGCACGGATTCTACCTTTTCCCGGTACTGGCCCGGATTTTACCATTTTCGGGTATTCACACCGATTCTACCCTTTTCACGGTCTCGTTCGGACTGTTTATCGGTACTCGCACGGATTCTACCTTTTCCCGGTACTGCCCATGATTCTACCATTTTCGGGTATTCACACCGATTCTACCCTTTTCAGGGTATGGTTCGGACAGGTTTTGGATACTCGCACGGATTCTACCTTTTCAAGGTACTGGCCCCGATTCTACCATTTTCGGGTATACACACCGATTCTACCCTTTTCAGGGTCTGGCCTAGACAATTTTTCGGTACTCGCACGGATTCTACCTTTTCCCGGTATTGGCCCGGATTCTACCATTTTCGGGTGTTCACACCGATTCTACCCTTTTCAGGGTATGGTTCGGACAGTTTTTCGATACTCGCACGGATTCTAGTTTTTCCCGGTACTGGCCCAGATTCTACCATTTTCGGGTATTCACACCGATTCTACCCTTTTCAGGGTATGGTCCGGAAAGTTTTTCGATACTCGCACGGATTCTACCTTTTCCCGGTATTGCCCAGGATTCTACCATTTTCGGGTATTGACACCGATTCTACCCTTTTCAGGGTATGGTTCGGACAGTTTTTCGATATTCGCACGGATTCTACCTTTTCCCGGTACTGGCCCGGATTCTACCATTTTCGGGTATTCACACCGATTCTACCCTTTTCACGGTCTGGTTCGGACAGTTTATCGGTACTCGCACGGATTCTACCTTTTCCCGGTACTGCCCAGGATTCTACCATTTTCGGGTATTGACACCGATTCTACCCTTTTCAGGGTATGGTTCGGACAGTTTTTCGATATTCGCACGGATTCTACCTTTTCCCGGTACTGGCCCGGATTCTACCATTTTCGGGTATTCACACCGATTCTACCCTTTTCACGGTCTGGTTCGGACAGTTTATCGGTACTCGCACGGATTCTACGTTTTCCCGGTACTGCCCAGGATTCTACCATTTTCGGGTATTCACACCGATTCTACCCTTTTCAGGGTCTGGTCCGGACAGTTTTTCGATACTCGCACGGATTCTACCTTTTCCCGGTACTGGCCCGGATTCTACCATTTTCGGGTATTCACACCGATTCTACCCTTTTCACGGTCTCGTTCGGACTGTTTATCGGTACTCGCACGGATTCTACCTTTTCCCGGTACTGCCCATGATTCTACCATTTTCGGGTATTCACACCGATTCTACCCTTTTCAGGGTATGGTTCGGACAGGTTTTGGATACTCGCACGGATTCTACCTTTTCAAGGTACTGGTCCCGATTCTACCATTTTCGGGTATACACACCGATTCTACCCTTTTCAGGGTCTGGCCTAGACAATTTTTCGGTACTCGCACGGATTCTACCTTTTCCCGGTACTGCCCATGATTCTACCATTTTCGGGTATTCACACCGATTCTACCCTTTTCACGGTCTGGTTCGGACAGTTTATCGGTACTCGCACGGATTCTACCTTTTCCCGGTACTGCCCAGGATTCTACCATTTTCGGGTATTGACACCGATTCTACCCTTTTCAGGGTATGGTTCGGACAGTTTTTCGATATTCGCACGGATTCTACCTTTTTCCGGTACTGGCCCGGATTCTACCATTTTCGGGTATTCACACCGATTCTACCCTTTTCACGGTCTGGTTCGGACAGTTTATCGGTACTCGCACGGATTCTACCTTTTCCCGGTACTGCCCAGGATTCTACCATTTTCGGGTATTCACACCGATTCTACCCTTTTCAGGGTCTGGTCCGGACAGTTTTTCGATACTCGCACGGATTCTACCTTTTCCCGGTACTGGCCCGGATTTTACCATTTTCGGGTATTCACACCGATTCTACCCTTTTCACGGTCTCGTTCGGACTGTTTATCGGTACTCGCACGGATTCTACCTTTTCCCGGTACTGCCCATGATTCTACCATTTTCGGGTATTCACACCGATTCTACCCTTTTCAGGGTATGGTTCGGACAGGTTTTGGATACTCGCACGGATTCTACCTTTTCAAGGTACTGGCCCCGATTCTACCATTTTCGGGTATACACACCGATTCTACCCTTTTCAGGGTCTGGCCTAGACAATTTTTCGGTACTCGCACGGATTCTACCTTTTCCCGGTATTGGCCCGGATTCTACCATTTTCGGGTGTTCACACCGATTCTACCCTTTTCAGGGTATGGTTCGGACAGTTTTTCGATACTCGCACGGATTCTAGTTTTTCCCGGTACTGGCCCAGATTCTACCATTTTCGGGTATTCACACCGATTCTACCCTTTTCAGGGTATGGTCCGGAAAGTTTTTCGATACTCGCACGGATTCTACCTTTTCCCGGTATTGCCCAGGATTCTACCATTTTCGGGTATTGACACCGATTCTACCCTTTTCAGGGTATGGTTCGGACAGTTTTTCGATATTCGCACGGATTCTACCTTTTCCCGGTACTGGCCCGGATTCTACCATTTTCGGGTATTCACACCGATTCTACCCTTTTCACGGTCTGGTTCGGACAGTTTATCGGTACTCGCACGGATTCTACCTTTTCCCGGTACTGCCCAGGATTCTACCATTTTCGGGTATTGACACCGATTCTACCCTTTTCAGGGTATGGTTCGGACAGTTTTTCGATATTCGCACGGATTCTACCTTTTCCCGGTACTGGCCCGGATTCTACCATTTTCGGGTATTCACACCGATTCTACCCTTTTCACGGTCTGGTTCGGACAGTTTATCGGTACTCGCACGGATTCTACGTTTTCCCGGTACTGCCCAGGATTCTACCATTTTCGGGTATTCACACCGATTCTACCCTTTTCAGGGTCTGGTCCGGACAGTTTTTCGATACTCGCACGGATTCTACCTTTTCCCGGTACTGGCCCGGATTCTACCATTTTCGGGTATTCACACCAATTCTACCCTTTTCACGGTCTCGTTCGGACTGTTTATCGGTACTCGCACGGATTCTACCTTTTCCCGGTACTGCCCATGATTCTACCATTTTCGGGTATTCACACCGATTCTACCCTTTTCAGGGTATGGTTCGGACAGGTTTTGGATACTCGCACGGATTCTACCTTTTCAAGGTACTGGTCCCGATTCTACCATTTTCGGGTATACACACCGATTCTACCCTTTTCAGGGTCTGGCCTAGACAATTTTTCGGTACTCGCACGGATTCTACCTTTTCCCGGTACTGCCCATGATTCTACCATTTTCGGGTATTCACACCGATTCTACCCTTTTCACGGTCTGGTTCGGACAGTTTATCGGTACTCGCACGGATTCTACCTTTTCCCGGTACTGCCCAGGATTCTACCATTTTCGGGTATTGACACCGATTCTACCCTTTTCAGGGTATGGTTCGGACAGTTTTTCGATATTCGCACGGATTCTACCTTTTTCCGGTACTGGCCCGGATTCTACCATTTTCGGGTATTCACACCGATTCTACCCTTTTCACGGTCTGGTTCGGACAGTTTTATCGGTACTCGCACGGATTCTACCTTTTCCCGGGTACTGCCCAGGATTCTACCATTTTCGGGTATTCACACCGATTCTACCCTTTTCAGGGGTCTGGTCCGGACAGTTTTTCGATACTCGCACGGATTCTACCTTTTCCCGGTACTGGCCCGGATTCTACCATTTTCGGGTATTCACACCGATTCTACCCTTTTCACGGTCTGGTTCGGACAGTTTATCGGTACTCGCACGGATTCTACCTTTTCCCGGTACTGCCCAGGATTCTACCATTTTCGGGTATTCACACCGATTCTACCCTTTTCAGGGTCTGGTCCGGACAGTTCGATACTCGCACGGATTCTACCTTTTCCCGGTACTGGCCCGGATTCTACCATTTTCGGGTATTCACACCGATTCTACCCTTTTCACGGTCTCGTTCGGACTGTTTATCGGTACTCGCACGGATTCTACCTTTTCCCGGTACTGCCCATGATTCTACCATTTTCGGGTATTCACACCGATTCTACCCTTTTCAGGGTATGGTTCGGACAGTTTTTCGATACTCGCACGGATTCTAGTTTTTCCCGGTACTGGCCCAGATTCTACCATTTTCGGGTATTCACACCGATTCTACCCTTTTCAGGGTATGGTCCGGAAAGTTTTTCGATACTCGCACGGATTCTACCTTTTCCCGGTATTGCCCAGGATTCTACCATTTTCGGGTATTGACACCGATTCTACCCTTTTCAGGGTATGGTTCGGACAGTTTTTCGATATTCGCACGGATTCTACCTTTTCCCGGTACTGGCCCCGGATTCTACCATTTTCGGGTATTCACACCGATTCTACCCTTTTCACGGTCTGGTTCGGACAGTTTATCGGTACTCGCACGGATTCTACCTTTTCCCGGTACCTGCCCAGGATTCTACCATTTTCGGGTATTCACACCGATTCTACCCTTTTCAGGGTATGGTCCGGACAGTTTTTCGATACTCGCATGGATTCTACCTTTTCCCGGTACTGGCCCGGATTCTACCATTTTCGGGTATTCACACCGATTCTACCCTTTTCACGGTCTGGTTCTGGACAGTTTATCGGTACTCGCACGGATTCTACCTTTTCCCGGTACTGCCCATGATTCTACCATTTTCGGGTATTCACACCCGATTCTACCCTTTTCAGGGTATGGTTCGGACAGGTTTTGGATACTCGCACGGATTCTACCTTTTCAAGGTACTGGCCCCCGATTCTACCATTTTCGGGTATACACACCGATTCTACCCTTTTCAGGGTCTGGCCTAGACAATTTTTCGGTACTCGCACGGATTCTACCTTTTCCCGGTATTGGCCCGGATTCTACCATTTTCGGGTGTTCACACCGATTCTACCCTTTTCAGGGTATGGTTCGGACAGTTTTTCGATACTCGCACTGATTCTACCTTTTCCCGGTATTGCCCAGGATTCTACCATTTTCGGGTATTGACACCGATTCTACCCTTTTCAGGGTATGGTTCGGACAGTTTTTCGATATTCGCACGGATTCTACCTTTTCCCGGTACTGGCCCGGATTCTACCATTTTCGGGTATTCACACCGATTCTACCCTTTTCACGGTCTGGTTCGGACAGTTTATCGGTACTCCGCACGGATTCTACCTTTTCCCGGTACTAGCCCAGGATTCTACCATTTTCGGGTATTCACACCGATTCTACCCTTTTCAGGGTATGGTCCGGACAGTTTTTCGATACTCGCACGGATTCTACCTTTTCCCGGTACTGGCCCGGATTCTACTATTTTCGGGTATTCACACCGATTCTAACCCTTTTCACGGTCTGGTTCGGACAGTTTATCGGTACTCGCACGGATTCTACCTTTTCCCGGTACTTGCCCAGGATTCTACCATTTTCGGGTATTGACACCGATTCTACCCTTTTCAGGGTATGGTTCGGACAGTTTTTCGATATTCGCACGGATTCTACCTTTTCCCGGTACTGGCCCCGGATTCTACCATTTTCGGGTATTCACACCGATTCTACCCTTTTCACGGTCTGGTTCGGACAGTTTATCGGTACTCGCACGGATTCTACCTTTTCCCGGTACTGCCCCAGGATTCTACCATTTTCGGGTATTCACACCGATTCTACCCTTTTCAGGGTCTGGTCCGGACATTTTTTCGATACTCGCACGGATTCTACCTTTTCCCGGTACTGGCCCGGATTCTACCATTTTCGGGTATTCACACCGATTCTACCCTTTTCACGGTCTCGTTCGGACAGTTTATCGGTACTCGCATGGATTCTACCTTTTCCCGGTACTGCCCATGATTCTACCATTTTCGGGTATTCACACCGATTCTACCCTTTTCAGGGTATGGTTCGGACAGGTTTTGGATACTCGCACGGATTCTACCTTTTCAAGGTACTGGCCCCGATTCTACCATTTTCGGGTATACACACCGATTCTACCCTTTTCAGGGTCTGGCCTAGACAATTTTTCGGTACTCGCACGGATTCTACCTTTTCCCGGTACTGGCCCGGATTCTACCATTTTCGGGTGTTCACACCGATTCTACCCTTTTCAGGGTATGGTTCGGACAGTTTTTCGATACTCGCACGGATTCTACCTTTTCCCGGTACTGGCCCGGATTCTACCATTTTCGGGTATTCACACCGATTCTAACCTTTTCAGGGTATGGTTCGGACAGTTTTTCGATATTCGCACGGATTCTACCTTTTCCCGGTACTGGTCCGGATTCTACCATTTTCGGGTATTCACACCGATTCTACCCTTTTCACGGTCTGGTTCGGACAGTTTATCGGTACTCGCACGGATTCTACCTTTTCCCGGTACCTGCCCAGGATTCTACCATTTTCGGGTATTCACACCGATTCTAACCCTTTTCAGGGTATGGTCCGGACAGTTTTTCGATACTCGCACGGATTCTACCTTTTCCCGGTACTGGCCCGGATTCTACCTTTTTCGGGTATTCACACCGATTCTACCCTTTTCACGGTCTGGTTCGGACAGTTTATCGGTACTCGCACGGATTCTACCTTTTCCCGGTACCTGCCCATGATTCTACCATTTTCGGGTATTCACATCGATTCTACCCTTTTCAGGGTATGGTTCGGACAGGTTTTGGATATTCGCACGGATTCTACCTTTTCCCGGTACTGCCCAGGATTCTACCATTTTCGGGTATTCACACCGATTCTACCCTTTTCACTGTCTGGTTCGGACAGTTTATCGGTACTCGCACGGATTCTTCCTTTTCCTGGTACTGCCCAGGATTCTACCATTTTCGGGTATTCACACCGATTCTACCCTTTTCACGGTCTGGTTCGGACAGTTTATCGGTACTCGCACGGATTCTAACTTTTCCCGGTACTGGCCCGGATTCTACCATTTTCGGGTATTCACACCGATTCTACCCTTTTCAGGGTATGGTCCGGACAGTTTTTCGATATTCGCAGGGATTCTACCTTTTCCCGGTACTCTGCCCAGGATTCTACCATTTTCGGGTATTCACACCGATTCTACCCTTTTCAGGGTATGGTCCGGACAGTTTTTCGATACTCGCACGGATTCTACCTTTTCCCGGTACTCGCCCAGGATTCTACCATTTTCGGGTATTCACACCGATTCTACCCTTTTCAGGGTATGGTCCCGGACAGTTTTTCGATACTCGCACGGATTCTACCTTTTCCCGGTACTGGCCCGGATTCTACCATTTTCGGGTATTCACACCGATTCTACCCTTTTCACGGTCTGGTTCGGACAGTTTATCGGTACTCGCACGGATTCTACCTTTTCCCGGTACTGCCCAGGATTCTACCATTTTCGGGTATTGACACCGATTCTACCCTTTTCAGGGTATGGTTCGGACAGTTTTTCGATATTCGCACGGATTCTACCTTTTCCCGGTACTGGCCCGGATTCTACCATTTTCGGGTATTCACACCGATTCTACCCTTTTCACGGTCTGGTTCGGACAGTTTATCGGTACTCGCACGGATTCTACCTTTTCCCGGTACTGCCCAGGATTCTACCATTTTCGGGTATTCACACCGATTCTACCCTTTTCAGGGTCTGGTCCGGACAGTTTTTCGATACTCGCACGGATTCTACCTTTTCCCGGTACTGGCCCGGATTCTACCATTTTCGGGTATTCACACCGATTCTACCCTTTTCACGGTCTGGTTCGGACAGTTTATCGGTACTCGCATGGATTCTACCTTTTCCCGGTACTGCCCCATGATTCTACCATTTTCGGGTATTCACACCGATTCTACCCTTTTCACGGTCTGGTTCGGACAGTTTATCGGTACTTCGCACGGATTCTACCTTTTCCCGGTACTGCCCAGGATTCTACCATTTTCGGGTATTCACACCGATTCTACCATTTTCAGGGTATGGTTCGGACAGTTTTTCGATACTCGCACGGATTCTACCTTTTCCCGGTACTGGCCCAGATTCTACCATTTTCGGGTATTCACACCGATTCTACCCTTTTCACGGTCTGGTTCGGACAGTTTATCGGTACTCGCACGGATTCTACCTTTTCCCGGTACTGCCCATGATTCTACCATTTTCGGGTATTCACACCGATTCTACCCTTTTCAAGGTATGGTTCGGACAGGTTTTGGATATTCGCACGGATTCTACCTTTTCCCGGTACTTGCCCAGGATTCTACCATTTTCGGGTATTCACACCGATTCTACCCTTTTCAGGGTATGGTCCGGACAGTTTTTCGATACTCGCACGGATTCTACCTTTTCCCGGTACTGGCCCGGATTCTACCATTTTCGGGTATTCACACCGATTCTACCCTTTTCACGGTCTGGTTCGGACAGTTTATCGGTACTCGCACGGATTCTACCTTTTCCCGGTACTGCCCCATGATTCTACCATTTTCGGGTATTCACACCGATTCTACCCTTTTCAGGGTATGGTTCGGACAGGTTTTGGATATTCGCACGGATTCTACCTTTTCCCGGTACTCGCCCAGGATTCTACCATTTTCGGGTATTCACACCGATTCTACCCTTTTCAGGGTATGGTTCGGACAGTTTTTCGATACTCGCACGGATTCTACCTTTCCCCGGTACTGGCCCGGATTCTACCATTTTCGGGTATTCACACCGATTCTACTCTTTTCAGGGTATGGTTCGGACAGTTTTTGGATACTCGCACGGATTCTACCTTTTCCCGGTATAGCCCAGGATTCTACCATTTTCGGGTATTGACACCGATTCTACCCTTTTCAGGGTATGGTTCGGACAGTTTTTCGATATTCGCACGGATTCTACCTTTTCCCGGTACTGGCCCGGATTCTACCATTTTCGGGCATTCACACCGATTCTACCCTTTTCACGGTCTGGTTCGGACAGTTTATCGGTACTCGCACGTATTCTACCTTTTCCCGGTACTGCCCAGGATTCTACCATTTTCGGGTATTCACACCGATTCTACCCTTTTCAGGGTATGGTCCGGACAGTTTTTCGATACTCGCACGGATTCTACCTTTTCCCGGTACTGGCCCGGATTCTACCATTTTCGGGTATTCACACCGATTCTACCCTTTTCACGGTCTGGTTCGGACAGTTTATCGGTACTCGCATGGATTCTACCTTTTCCCGGTACTGCCCATGATTCTACCATTTTCGGGTATTCACACCGATTCTACCCTTTTCAGGGTATGGTTCGGACAGGTTTTGGATACTCGCACGGATTCTACCTTTTCAAGGTACTGGCCCCGATTCTACCATTTTCGGGTATACACACCGATTCTACCCTTTTCAGGGTCTGGCCTAGACAATTTTTCGGTACTCGCACGGATTCTACCTTTTCCCGGTATTGGCCCGGATTCTACCATTTTCGGGTGTTCACACCGATTCTACCCTTTTCAGGGTATGGTTCGGACAGTTTTTCGATACTCGCACGGATTCTACTTTTTCCCGGTACTGGCCCGGATTCTACCATTTTCGGGTATTCACACCGATTCTACCCTTTTCAGGGTATGGTCCGGACAGTTTTTCGATACTCGCACGGATTCTACCTTTTCCCGGTATAGGCAGGATTCTACCATTTTCGGGTATTGACAACCCGATTCTACCCTTTTCAGGGTATGGTTCGGACAGTTTTTCGATACTCGCACGGATTCTACCTTTCCCCGGTACTGGCCCGGATTCTACCATTTTCGGGTATTCACACCGATTCTACTCTTTTCAGGGTATGGTCCGGACAGTTTTTCGATACTCGCACGGATTCTACCTTTTTCCCGGTATAGCCCAGGATTCTACCATTTTCGGGTATTGACACCGATTCTACCCTTTTCAGGGTATGGTTCGGACAGTTTTTCGATACTCGCACGGATTCTACCTTTCCCCGGTACTCGGCCCGGATTCTACCATTTTCGGGTATTCACACCGATTCTACTCTTTTCAGGGTATGGTCCGGACAGTTTTTCGATACTCGCACGGATTCTACCTTTTCCCGGTATTGCCCAGG
This sequence comes from Vitis riparia x Vitis rupestris, assembly GCA_946000675.1. Lineage (NCBI taxonomy): Eukaryota > Viridiplantae > Streptophyta > Magnoliopsida > Vitales > Vitaceae > Vitis > Vitis riparia x Vitis rupestris. The sequence continues at coordinate 163,137 of CAMFZC010000509.1, read as the reverse complement.
ATTCTACCATTTTCGGGTATTGACACCGATTCTACCCTTTTCAGGGTATGGTTCGGACAGTTTTTCGATATTCGCACGGATTCTACCTTTTCCCGGTACTGGCCCCCGGATTCTACCATTTTCGGGTATTCACACCGATTCTCCCCTTTTCACGGTCTGGTTCGGACAGTTTATCGGTACTCGCACGTATTCTACCTTTTCCCGGTACTGCCCAGGATTCTACCATTTTCGGGTATTCACACCGATTCTACCCTTTTCAGGGTATGGTCCGGACAGTTTTTTCGATACTCGCACGGATTCTACCTTTTCCCGGTACTGGCCCGGATTCTACCATTTTCGGGTATTCACACCGATTCTACCCTTTTCACGGTCTGGTTCGGACAGTTTATCGGTACTCGCACGTATTCTACCTTTTCCCGGTACTGCCCAGGATTCTACCATTTTCGGGTATTTCACACCGATTCTACCCTTTTCAGGGTATGGTCCGGACAGTTTTTCGATACTCGCACGGATTCTACCTTTTCCCGGTACTGGCCCCGATTCTACCATTTTCGGGTATACACACCGATTCTACCCTTTTCAGGGTCTGGCCTAGACAATTTTCGGTACTCGCACGGATTCTACCTTTTCCCGGTATTGGCCCGGATTCTACCATTTTCGGGTGTTCACACCGATTCTACCCTTTTCAGGGTATGGTTCGGACAGTTTTTCGATACTCGCACGGATTCTACCTTTTCCCGGTACTGGCCCGGATTCTACCATTTTCGGGTTTTCACACCGATTCTAACCTTTTCAGGGTATGGTTCGGACAGTTTTTCGATATTCGCACGGATTCTACCTTTTCCCGGTACTGGCCCGGATTCTACCATTTTCGGGTATTCACACCGATTCTACCCTTTTCACGGTCTGGTTCGGACAGTTTATCGGTACTCCGCACGGATTCTACCTTTTCCCGGTACCTGCCCAGGATTCTACCATTTTCGGGTATTCACACCGATTCTACCCTTTTCAAGGTATGGTCCGGACAGTTTTTCGATACTCGCACGGATTCTACCTTTTCCCGGTATTGCCCAGGATTCTACCATTTTCGGGTATTGACACCGATTCTACCCTTTTCAGGGTATGGTTCGGACAGTTTTTCGATACTCGCACGGATTCTACCTTTCCCCGGTACTGGCCCGGATTCTACCATTTTCGGGTATTCACACCCGATTCTACCCTTTTCACGGTCTGGTTCGGACAGTTTATCGGTACTCGCACGGATTCTAACTTTTCCCGGTACTGGCCCGGATTCTACCATTTTCGGGTATTCACACCGATTCTACCCTTTTCAGGGTATGGTCCGGACAGTTTTTCGATACTCGCACGGATTCTACCTTTTCCCGGTACTGGCCCGGATTCTACCATTTTCGGGTATTCACACCGATTCTACCCTTTTCAGTGTATGGTCCGGACAGTTTTTCGATACTCGCACGGATTCTACCTTTCCCCCGGTACTGGCCCGGATTCTACCATTTTCGGGTATTCACACCGATTCTACCCTTTTCACGGTCTGGTTCGGACAGTTTATCGGTACTCGCACGGATTCTAACTTTTCCCGGTACTGGCCCGGATTCTACCATTTTCGGGTATTCACACCGATTCTACCCTTTTCAGGGTATGGTCCGGACAGTTTTTCGATATTCGCACGGATTCTACCTTTTCCCCGGTACTGCCCAGGATTCTACCATTTTCGGGTATTCACACCGATTCTACCCTTTTCAGGGTATGGTCCGGACAGTTTTTCGATACTCGCACGGATTCTACCTTTTCCCGGTATAGCCCAGGATTCTACCATTTTCGGGTATTGACACCGATTCTACCCTTTTCAGGGTATGGTTCGGACAGTTTTTCGATACTCGCACGGATTCTACCTTTCCCCGGTACTGGCCCGGATTCTACCATTTTCGGGTATTCACACCGATTCTACTCTTTTCAGGGTATGGTCCGGACAGTTTTTCGATACTCGCACGGATTCTACCTTTTCCCGGTATTGCCCAGGATTCTACCATTTTCGGGTATTGACACCGATTCTACCCTTTTCAGGGTATGGTTCGGACAGTTTTTCGATATTCGCACGGATTCTACCTTTTCCCGGTACTGGCCCGGATTCTACCATTTTCGGGTATTCACACCGATTCTCCCCTTTTCACGGTCTGGTTCGGACAGTTTATCGGTACTCGCACGTATTCTACCTTTTCCCGGTACTGCCCAGGATTCTACCATTTTCGGGTATTCACACCGATTCTACCCTTTTCAGGGTATGGTCCGGACAGTTTTTCGATACTCGCACGGATTCTACCTTTTCCCGGTACTGGCCCGGATTCTACCATTTTCGGGTATTCACACCGATTCTACCCTTTTCACGGTCTGGTTCGGACAGTTTATCGGTACTCGCACGTATTCTACCTTTTCCCGGTACTGCCCAGGATTCTACCATTTTCGGGTATTCACACCGATTCTACCCCTTTTCAGGGTATGGTCCGGACAGTTTTTCGATACTCGCACGGATTCTACCTTTTCCCGGTACTGGCCCCGATTCTACCATTTTCGGGTATACACACCGATTCTACCCTTTTCAGGGTCTGGCCTAGACAATTTTTCGGTACTCGCACGGATTCTACCTTTTCCCGGTATTGGCCCGGATTCTACCATTTTCGGGTGTTCACACCGATTCTACCCTTTTCAGGGTATGGTTCGGACAGTTTTTCGATACTCGCACGGATTCTACCTTTTCCCGGTACTGGCCCGGATTCTACCATTTTCGGGTTTTCACACCGATTCTAACCTTTTCAGGGTATGGTTCGGACAGTTTTTCGATATTCGCACGGATTCTACCTTTTCCCGGTACTGGCCCGGATTCTACCATTTTCGGGTATTCACACCGATTCTACCCTTTTCACGGTCTGGTTCGGACAGTTTTATCGGTACTCGCACGGATTCTACCTTTTCCCGGTACTGCCCAGGATTCTACCATTTTCGGGTATTCACACCGATTCTACCCTTTTCAAGGTATGGTCCGGACAGTTTTTCGATACTCGCACGGATTCTACCTTTTCCCGGTATTGCCCAGGATTCTACCATTTTCGGGTATTGACACCGATTCTACCCTTTTCAGGGTATGGTTCGGACAGTTTTTCGATACTCGCACGGATTCTACCTTTCCCCGGTACTGGCCCGGATTCTACCATTTTCGGGTATTCACACCGATTCTACCCTTTTCACGGTCTGGTTCGGACAGTTTATCGGTACTCGCACGGATTCTAACTTTTCCCGGTACTGGCCCGGATTCTACCATTTTCGGGTATTCACACCGATTCTAACCCTTTTCAGGGTATGGTCCGGACAGTTTTTCGATACTCGCACGGATTCTACCTTTTCCCGGTACTGGCCCGGATTCTACCATTTTCGGGTATTCACACCGATTCTACCCTTTTCAGTGTATGGTCCGGACAGTTTTTCGATACTCGCAACGGATTCTACCTTTCCCCGGTACTGGCCCCGGATTCTACCATTTTCGGGTATTCACACCGATTCTACCCTTTTCACGGTCTGGTTCGGACAGTTTATCGGTACTCGCACGGATTCTAACTTTTCCCGGTACTGGCCCGGATTCTACCATTTTCGGGTATTCACACCGATTCTACCCTTTTCAGGGTATGGTCCGGACAGTTTTTCGATATTCGCACGGATTCTACCTTTTCCCGGTACTGCCCAGGATTCTACCATTTTCGGGTATTCACACCGATTCTACCCTTTTCAGGGTATGGTCCGGACAGTTTTTCGATACTCGCACGGATTCTACCTTTTCCCCGGTACTTGGCCCGGATTCTACCATTTTCGGGTATTCACACCGATTCTACCCTTTTCAGGGTATGGTCCGGACAGTTTTTCGATACTCGCACGGATTCTACCTTTTCCCGGTATAGCCCAGGATTCTACCATTTTCGGGTATTGACACCGATTCTACCCTTTTCAGGGTATGGTTCGGACAGTTTTTCGATACTCGCACGGATTCTACCTTTCCCCGGTACTGGCCCGGATTCTACCATTTTCGGGTATTCACACCGATTCTACTCTTTTCAGGGTATGGTCCGGACAGTTTTTCGATACTCGCCACGGATTCTACCTTTTCCCGGTATTGCCCAGGATTCTACCATTTTCGGGTATTGACACCGATTCTACCCTTTTCAGGGTATGGTTCGGACAGTTTTTCGATATTCGCACGGATTCTACCTTTTCCCGGTACTGGCCCGGATTCTACCATTTTCGGGTATTCACACCGATTCTCCCCTTTTCACGGTCTGGTTCGGACAGTTTATCGGTACTCGCACGTATTCTACCTTTTCCCGGTACTGCCCAGGATTCTACCATTTTCGGGTATTCACACCGATTCTACCCTTTTTCAGGGTATGGTCCGGACAGTTTTTCGATACTCGCACGGATTCTACCTTTTCCCGGTACTGGCCCGGATTCTACCATTTTCGGGTATTCACACCGATTCTACCCTTTTCACGGTCTGGTTCGGACAGTTTATCGGTACTCGCACGTATTCTACCTTTTCCCGGTACTGCCCAGGATTCTACCATTTTCGGGTATTCACACCGATTCTACCCTTTTCAGGGTATGGTCCGGACAGTTTTTCGCCCCGATTCTACCATTTTCGGGTATACACACCGATTCTACCCTTTCAGGGTCTGGCCTAGACAATTTTTCGGTACTCGCACGGATTCTACCTTTTCCCGGTATTGGCCCGGATTCTACCATTTTCGGGTGTTCACACCGATTCTACCCTTTTCAGGGTATGGTTCGGACAGTTTTTTCGATACTCGCACGGATTCTACCTTTTCCCGGTACTGGCCCGGATTCTACCATTTTCGGGGTTTTCACACCGATTCTAACCTTTTCAGGGTATGGTTCGGACAGTTTTTCGATATTCGCACGGATTCTACCTTTTCCCGGTACTGGCCCGGGATTCTACCATTTTCGGGTATTCACACCGATTCTACCCTTTTCACGGTCTGGTTCGGACAGTTTATCGGTACTTCGCACGGATTCTACCTTTTCCCTGGTACTGCCCAGGATTCTACCATTTTCGGGTATTCACACCGATTCTACCCTTTTCAAGGTATGGTCCGGACAGTTTTTCGATACTCGCACGGATTCTACCTTTTCCGGTATTGCCCAGGATTCTACCATTTTCGGGTATTGACACCGATTCTACCCTTTTCAGGGTATGGTTCGGACAGTTTTTCGATACTCGCACGGATTCTACCTTTCCCCGGTACTGGCCCGGATTCTACCATTTTCGGGTATTCACACCGATTCTACCCTTTTCACGGTCTGGTTCGGACAGTTTATCGGTACTCGCACGGATTCTAACTTTTTCCCGGTACTGGCCCGGATTCTACCATTTTCGGGTATTCACACCGATTCTACCCTTTTCAGGGTATGGTCCGGACAGTTTTTCGATACTCGCACGGATTCTACCTTTTCCCGGTACTGGCCCGGATTCTACCATTTTCGGGTATTCACACCGATTCTACCCTTTTCAGTGTATGGTCCGGACAGTTTTTCGATACTCGCACGGATTCTACCTTTCCCCGGTACTGGCCCGGATTCTACCATTTTCGGGTATTCACACCGATTCTACCCTTTTCACGGTCTGGTTCGGACAGTTTATCGGTACTCGCACGGATTCTAACTTTTCCCGGTACTGGCCCGGATTCTACCATTTTCGGTATTCACACCGATTCTACCCTTTTCAGGGTATGGTCCGGACAGTTTTTCGATATTCGCACGGATTCTACCTTTTCCCGGTACTGCCCAGGATTCTACCATTTTCGGGTATTCACACCGATTCTACCCTTTTCAGGGTATGGTCCGGACAGTTTTTCGATACTCGCACGGATTCTACCTTTTCCCGGTACTGGCCCGGATTCTACCATTTTCGGGTATTCACACCGATTCTACCCTTTTCAGGGTATGGTCCGGACAGTTTTTCGATACTCGCACGGATTCTACCTTTTCCCGGTACTGGCCCGGATTCTACCATTTTCGGGTATTCACACCGATTCTACCCTTTTCAGGGTATGGTTCGGACAGTTTTTCGATATTCGCACGGATTCTACCTTTTCCCGGTACTGGCCCGGATTCTACCATTTTCGGGTATTCACACCGATTCTCCCCTTTTCACGGTCTGGTTCGGACAGTTTATCGGTACTCGCACGTATTCTACCTTTTCCCGGTACTGCCCAGGATTCTACCATTTTCGGGTATTCACACCGATTCTACCCTTTTCAGGGTATGGTCCGGACAGTTTTTCGATACTCGCACGGATTCTACCTTTTCCCGGTACTGGCCCGGATTCTACCATTTTCGGGTATTCACACCGATTCTACCCTTTTCACGGTCTGGTTCGGACAGTTTATCGGTACTCGCACGTATTCTACCTTTTCCCGGTACTGCCCAGGATTCTACCATTTTCGGGTATTCACACCGATTCTACCCTTTTCAGGGTATGGTCCGGACAGTTTTTCGATACTCGCACGGATTCTACCTTTTCCCGGTACTGGCCCCGATTCTACCATTTTCGGGTATACACACCGATTCTACCCTTTTCAGGGTCTGGCCTAGACAATTTTTCGGTACTCGCACGGATTCTACCTTTTCCCGGTATTGGCCCGGATTCTACCATTTTCGGGTGTTCACACCGATTCTACCCTTTTCAGGGTATGGTTCGGACAGTTTTTCGATACTCGCACGGATTCTACCTTTTCCCGGTACTGGCCCGGATTCTACCATTTTCGGGTTTTCACACCGATTCTAACCTTTTCAGGGTATGGTTCGGACAGTTTTTCGATATTCGCACGGATTCTACCTTTTCCCGGTACTGGCCCGGATTCTACCATTTTCGGGTATTCACACCGATTCTACCCTTTTCACGGTCTGGTTCGGACAGTTTATCGGTACTCGCACGGATTCTACCTTTTCCCGGTACTGCCCAGGATTCTACCATTTTCGGGTATTCACACCGATTCTACCCTTTTCAAGGTATGGTCCGGACAGTTTTTCGATACTCGCACGGATTCTACCTTTTCCCGGTATTGCCCAGGATTCTACCATTTTCGGGTATTGACACCGATTCTACCCTTTTCAGGGTATGGTTCGGACAGTTTTTCGATACTCGCACGGATTCTACCTTTCCCCGGTACTGGCCCGGATTCTACCATTTTCGGGTATTCACACCGATTCTACCCTTTTCACGGTCTGGTTCGGACAGTTTATCGGTACTCGCACGGATTCTAACTTTTCCCGGTACTGGCCCGGATTCTACCATTTTCGGGTATTCACACCGATTCTACCCTTTTCAGGGTATGGTCCGGACAGTTTTTCGATACTCGCACGGATTCTACCTTTTCCCGGTACTGGCCCGGATTCTACCATTTTCGGGTATTCACACCGATTCTACCCTTTTCAGTGTATGGTCCGGACAGTTTTTCGATACTCGCACGGATTCTACCTTTCCCCGGTACTGGCCCGGATTCTACCATTTTCGGGTATTCACACCGATTCTACCCTTTTCACGGTCTGGTTCGGACAGTTTATCGGTACTCGCACGGATTCTAACTTTTCCCGGTACTGGCCCGGATTCTACCATTTTCGGGTATTCACACCGATTCTACCCTTTTCAGGGTATGGTCCGGACAGTTTTTCGATATTCGCACGGATTCTACCTTTTCCCGGTACTGCCCAGGATTCTACCATTTTCGGGTATTCACACCGATTCTACCCTTTTCAGGGTATGGTCCGGACAGTTTTTCGATACTCGCACGGATTCTACCTTTTCCCGGTACTGGCCCGGATTCTACCATTTTCGGGTATTCACACCGATTCTACCCTTTTCAGGGTATGGTCCGGACAGTTTTTCGATACTCGCACGGATTCTACCTTTTCCCGGTACTGGCCCGGATTCTACCATTTTCGGGTATTCACACCGATTCTACCCTTTTCAGGGTATGGTTCGGACAGTTTTTCGATATTCGCACGGATTCTACCTTTTCCCGGTACTGGCCCGGATTCTACCATTTTCGGGTATTCACACCGATTCTCCCCTTTTCACGGTCTGGTTCGGACAGTTTATCGGTACTCGCACGTATTCTACCTTTTCCCGGTACTGCCCAGGATTCTACCATTTTCGGGTATTCACACCGATTCTACCCTTTTCAGGGTATGGTCCGGACAGTTTTTCGATACTCGCACGGATTCTACCTTTTCCCGGTACTGGCCCGGATTCTACCATTTTCGGGTATTCACACCGATTCTACCCTTTTCACGGTCTGGTTCGGACAGTTTATCGATACTCGCACGTATTCTACCTTTTCCCGGTACTGCCCAGGATTCTACCATTTTCGGGTATTCACACCGATTCTACCCTTTTCAGGGTATGGTCCGGACAGTTTTTCGATACTCGCACGGATTCTACCTTTTCCCGGTACTGGCCCGGATTCTACCATTTTCGGGTATTCACACCGATTCTACCCTTTTCAGGGTATGGTCCGGACAGTTTTTCGATACTCGCACGGATTCTACCTTTTCCCGGTACTGGCCCGGATTCTACCATTTTCGGGTATTCACACCGATTCTACCCTTTTCAGTGTATGGTCCGGACAGTTTTTCGATACTCGCACGGATTCTACCTTTCCCCGGTACTGGCCCGGATTCTACCATTTTCGGGTATTCACACCGATTCTACCCTTTTCACGGTCTGGTTCGGACAGTTTATCGGTACTCGCACGGATTCTAACTTTTCCCGGTACTGGCCCGGATTCTACCATTTTCGGGTATTCACACCGATTCTACCCTTTTCAGGGTATGGTCCGGACAGTTTTTCGATATTCGCACGGATTCTACCTTTTCCCGGTACTGCCCAGGATTCTACCATTTTCGGGTATTCACACCGATTCTACCCTTTTCAGGGTATGGTCCGGACAGTTTTTCGATACTCGCACGGATTCTACCTTTTCCCGGTACTGGCCCGGATTCTACCATTTTCGGGTATTCACACCGATTCTACCCTTTTCAGGGTATGGTCCGGACAGTTTTTCGATACTCGCACGGATTCTACCTTTTCCCGGTACTGGCCCGGATTCTACCATTTTCGGGTATTCACACCGATTCTACCCTTTTCAGGGTATGGTTCGGACAGTTTTTCGATATTCGCACGGATTCTACCTTTTCCCGGTACTGGCCCGGATTCTACCATTTTCGGGTATTCACACCGATTCTCCCCTTTTCACGGTCTGGTTCGGACAGTTTATCGGTACTCGCACGTATTCTACCTTTTCCCGGTACTGCCCAGGATTCTACCATTTTCGGGTATTCACACCGATTCTACCCTTTTCAGGGTATGGTCCGGACAGTTTTTCGATACTCGCACGGATTCTACCTTTTCCCGGTACTGGCCCGGATTCTACCATTTTCGGGTATTCACACCGATTCTACCCTTTTCACGGTCTGGTTCGGACAGTTTATCGATACTCGCACGTATTCTACCTTTTCCCGGTACTGCCCAGGATTCTACCATTTTCGGGTATTCACACCGATTCTACCCTTTTCAGGGTATGGTCCGGACAGTTTTTCGATACTCGCACGGATTCTACCTTTTCCCGGTACTGGCCCCGATTCTACCATTTTCGGGTATACACACCGATTCTACCCTTTTCAGGGTCTGGCCTAGACAATTTTTCGGTACTCGCACGGATTCTACCTTTTCCCGGTATTGGCCCGGATTCTACCATTTTCGGGTGTTCACACCGATTCTACCCTTTTCAGGGTATGGTTCGGACAGTTTTTCGATACTCGCACGGATTCTACCTTTTCCCGGTACTGGCCCGGATTCTACCATTTTCGGGTTTTCACACCGATTCTAACCTTTTCAGGGTATGGTTCGGACAGTTTTTCGATATTCGCACGGATTCTACCTTTTCCCGGTACTGGCCCGGATTCTACCATTTTCGGGTATTCACACCGATTCTACCCTTTTCACGGTCTGGTTCGGACAGTTTATCGGTACTCGCACGGATTCTACCTTTTCCCGGTACTGCCCAGGATTCTACCATTTTCGGGTATTCACACCGATTCTACCCTTTTCAGGGTATGGTCCGGACAGTTTTTCGATACTCGCACGGATTCTACCTTTTCCCGGTATTGCCCAGGATTCTACCATTTTCGGGTATTGACACCGATTCTACCCTTTTCAGGGTATGGTTCGGACAGTTTTTCGATACTCGCACGGATTCTACCTTTCCCCGGTACTGGCCCGGATTCTACCATTTTCGGGTATTCACACCGATTCTACCCTTTTCACGGTCTGGTTCGGACAGTTTATCGGTACTCGCACGGATTCTAACTTTTCCCGGTACTGGCCCGGATTCTACCATTTTCGGGTATTCACACCGATTCTACCCTTTTCAGGGTATGGTCCGGACAGTTTTTCGATACTCGCACGGATTCTACCTTTTCCCGGTACTGGCCCGGATTCTACCATTTTCGGGTATTCACACCGATTCTACCCTTTTCAGTGTATGGTCCGGACAGTTTTTCGATACTCGCACGGATTCTACCTTTCCCCGGTACTGGCCCGGATTCTACCATTTTCGGGTATTCACACCGATTCTACCCTTTTCACGGTCTGGTTCGGACAGTTTATCGGTACTCGCACGGATTCTAACTTTTCCCGGTACTGGCCCGGATTCTACCATTTTCGGGTATTCACACCGATTCTACCCTTTTCAGGGTATGGTCCGGACAGTTTTTCGATATTCGCACGGATTCTACCTTTTCCCGGTACTGCCCAGGATTCTACCATTTTCGGGTATTCACACCGATTCTACCCTTTTCAGGGTATGGTCCGGACAGTTTTTCGATACTCGCACGGATTCTACCTTTTCCCGGTACTGGCCCGGATTCTACCATTTTCGGGTATTCACACCGATTCTACCCTTTTCAGGGTACGGTCCGGACAGTTTTTCGATACTCGCACGGATTCTACCTTTTCCCGGTACTGGCCCGGATTCTACCATTTTCGGGTATTCACACCGATTCTACCCTTTTCAGGGTATGGTTCGGACAGTTTTTCGATACTCGCACGGATTCTACCTTTCCCCGGTACTGGCCCGGATTCTACCATTTTCGGGTATTCACACCGATTCTACTCTTTTCAGGGTATGGTCCGGACAGTTTTTCGATACTCGCACGGATTCTACCTTTTCCCGGTATAGCCCAGGATTCTACCATTTTCGGGTATTGACACCGATTCTACCCTTTTCAGGGTATGGTTCGGACAGTTTTTAGATACTCGCACGGATTCTACCTTTCCCCGGTACTGGCCCGGATTCTACCATTTTCGGGTATTCACACCGATTCTACTCTTTTCAGGGTATGGTCCGGACAGTTTTTCGATACTCGCACGGATTCTACCTTTTCCCGGTATTGCCCAGGATTCTACCATTTTCGGGTATTGACACCGATTCTACCCTTTTCAGGGTATGGTTCGGACAGTTTTTCGATATTCGCACGGATTCTACCTTTTCCCGGTACTGGCCCGGATTCTACCATTTTCGGGTATTCACACCGATTCTCCCCTTTTCACGGTCTGGTTCGGACAGTTTATCGGTACTCGCACGTATTCTACCTTTTCCCGGTACTGCCCAGGATTCTACCATTTTCGGGTATTCACACCGATTCTACCCTTTTCAGGGTATGGTCCGGACAGTTTTTCGATACTCGCACGGATTCTACCTTTTCCCGGTACTGGCCCGGATTCTACCATTTTCGGGTATTCACACCGATTCTACCCTTTTCACGGTCTGGTTCGGACAGTTTATCGATACTCGCACGTATTCTACCTTTTCCCGGTACTGCCCAGGATTCTACCATTTTCGGGTATTCACACCGATTCTACCCTTTTCAGGGTATGGTCCGGACAGTTTTTCGATACTCGCACGGATTCTACCTTTTCCCGGTACTGGCCCCGATTCTACCATTTTCGGGTATACACACCGATTCTACCCTTTTCAGGGTCTGGCCTAGACAATTTTTCGGTACTCGCACGGATTCTACCTTTTCCCGGTATTGGCCCGGATTCTACCATTTTCGGGTGTTCACACCGATTCTACCCTTTTCAGGGTATGGTTCGGACAGTTTTTCGATACTCGCACGGATTCTACCTTTTCCCGGTACTGGCCCGGATTCTACCATTTTCGGGTTTTCACACCGATTCTAACCTTTTCAGGGTATGGTTCGGACAGTTTTTCGATATTCGCACGGATTCTACCTTTTCCCGGTACTGGCCCGGATTCTACCATTTTCGGGTATTCACACCGATTCTACCCTTTTCACGGTCTGGTTCGGACAGTTTATCGGTACTCGCACGGATTCTACCTTTTCCCGGTACTGCCCAGGATTCTACCATTTTCGGGTATTCACACCGATTCTACCCTTTTCAGGGTATGGTCCGGACAGTTTTTCGATACTCGCACGGATTCTACCTTTTCCCGGTATTGCCCAGGATTCTACCATTTTCGGGTATTGACACCGATTCTACCCTTTTCAGGGTATGGTTCGGACAGTTTTTCGATACTCGCACGGATTCTACCTTTCCCCGGTACTGGCCCGGATTCTACCATTTTCGGGTATTCACACCGATTCTACCCTTTTCACGGTCTGGTTCGGACAGTTTATCGGTACTCGCACGGATTCTAACTTTTCCCGGTACTGGCCCGGATTCTACCATTTTCGGGTATTCACACCGATTCTACCCTTTTCAGGGTATGGTCCGGACAGTTTTTCGATACTCGCACGGATTCTACCTTTTCCCGGTACTGGCCCGGATTCTACCATTTTCGGGTATTCACACCGATTCTACCCTTTTCAGTGTATGGTCCGGACAGTTTTTCGATACTCGCACGGATTCTACCTTTCCCCGGTACTGGCCCGGATTCTACCATTTTCGGGTATTCACACCGATTCTACCCTTTTCACGGTCTGGTTCGGACAGTTTATCGGTACTCGCACGGATTCTAACTTTTCCCGGTACTGGCCCGGATTCTACCATTTTCGGGTATTCACACCGATTCTACCCTTTTCAGGGTATGGTCCGGACAGTTTTTCGATATTCGCACGGATTCTACCTTTTCCCGGTACTGCCCAGGATTCTACCATTTTCGGGTATTCACACCGATTCTACCCTTTTCAGGGTATGGTCCGGACAGTTTTTCGATACTCGCACGGATTCTACCTTTTCCCGGTACTGGCCCGGATTCTACCATTTTCGGGTATTCACACCGATTCTACCCTTTTCAGGGTACGGTCCGGACAGTTTTTCGATACTCGCACGGATTCTACCTTTTCCCGGTACTGGCCCGGATTCTACCATTTTCGGGTATTCACACCGATTCTACCCTTTTCAGGGTATGGTTCGGACAGTTTTTCGATACTCGCACGGATTCTACCTTTCCCCGGTACTGGCCCGGATTCTACCATTTTCGGGTATTCACACCGATTCTACTCTTTTCAGGGTATGGTCCGGACAGTTTTTCGATACTCGCACGGATTCTACCTTTTCCCGGTATAGCCCAGGATTCTACCATTTTCGGGTATTGACACCGATTCTACCCTTTTCAGGGTATGGTTCGGACAGTTTTTAGATACTCGCACGGATTCTACCTTTCCCCGGTACTGGCCCGGATTCTACCATTTTCGGGTATTCACACCGATTCTACTCTTTTCAGGGTATGGTCCGGACAGTTTTTCGATACTCGCACGGATTCTACCTTTTCCCGGTATTGCCCAGGATTCTACCATTTTCGGGTATTGACACCGATTCTACCCTTTTCAGGGTATGGTTCGGACAGTTTTTCGATATTCGCACGGATTCTACCTTTTCCCGGTACTGGCCCGGATTCTACCATTTTCGGGTATTCACACCGATTCTCCCCTTTTCACGGTCTGGTTCGGACAGTTTATCGGTACTCGCACGTATTCTACCTTTTCCCGGTACTGCCCAGGATTCTACCATTTTCGGGTATTCACACCGATTCTACCCTTTTCAGGGTATGGTCCGGACAGTTTTTCGATACTCGCACGGATTCTACCTTTTCCCGGTACTTGGCCCGGATTCTACCATTTTCGGGTATTCACACCGATTCTACCCTTTTCACGGTCTGGTTCGGACAGTTTATCGATACTCGCACGTATTCTACCTTTTCCCGGTACTGCCCAGGATTCTACCATTTTCGGGTATTCACACCGATTCTACCCTTTTCAGGGTATGGTCCGGACAGTTTTTCGATACTCGCACGGATTCTACCTTTTCCCGGTACTGGCCCCGATTCTACCATTTTCGGGTATACACACCGATTCTACCCTTTTCAGGGTCTGGCCTAGACAATTTTTCGGTACTCGCACGGATTCTACCTTTTCCCGGTATTGGCCCGGATTCTACCATTTTCGGGTGTTCACACCGATTCTACCCTTTTCAGGGTATGGTTCGGACAGTTTTTCGATACTCGCACGGATTCTACCTTTTCCCGGTACTGGCCCGGATTCTACCATTTTCGGGTTTTCACACCGATTCTAACCTTTTCAGGGTATGGTTCGGACAGTTTTTCGATATTCGCACGGATTCTACCTTTTCCCGGTACTGGCCCGGATTCTACCATTTTCGGGTATTCACACCGATTCTACCCTTTTCACGGTCTGGTTCGGACAGTTTATCGGTACTCGCACGGATTCTACCTTTTCCCGGTACTGCCCAGGATTCTACCATTTTCGGGTATTCACACCGATTCTACCCTTTTCAGGGTATGGTCCGGACAGTTTTTCGATACTCGCACGGATTCTACCTTTTCCCGGTATTGCCCAGGATTCTACCATTTTCGGGTATTGACACCGATTCTACCCTTTTCAGGGTATGGTTCGGACAGTTTTTCGATACTCGCACGGATTCTACCTTTCCCCGGTACTGGC
The DNA here is from genome assembly GCA_946000675.1 of Vitis riparia x Vitis rupestris. Classification (NCBI taxonomy): domain Eukaryota; kingdom Viridiplantae; phylum Streptophyta; class Magnoliopsida; order Vitales; family Vitaceae; genus Vitis; species Vitis riparia x Vitis rupestris. Next base: position 148,068 of record CAMFZC010000509.1, on the reverse strand, counting down.
CCGGATTCTACCATTTTCGGGTATTCACACCGATTCTACCCTTTTCACGGTCTGGTTCGGACAGTTTATCGGTACTCGCACGGATTCTAACTTTTCCCGGTACTGGCCCGGATTCTACCATTTTCGGGTATTCACACCGATTCTACCCTTTTCAGGGTATGGTCCGGACAGTTTTTCGATACTCGCACGGATTCTACCTTTTCCCGGTACTGGCCCGGATTCTACCATTTTCGGGTATTCACACCGATTCTACCCTTTTCAGTGTATGGTCCGGACAGTTTTTCGATACTCGCACGGATTCTACCTTTCCCCGGTACTGGCCCGGATTCTACCATTTTCGGGTATTCACACCGATTCTACCCTTTTCACGGTCTGGTTCGGACAGTTTATCGGTACTCGCACGGATTCTAACTTTTCCCGGTACTGGCCCGGATTCTACCATTTTCGGGTATTCACACCGATTCTACCCTTTTCAGGGTATGGTCCGGACAGTTTTTCGATATTCGCACGGATTCTACCTTTTCCCGGTACTGCCCAGGATTCTACCATTTTCGGGTATTCACACCGATTCTACCCTTTTCAGGGTATGGTCCGGACAGTTTTTCGATACTCGCACGGATTCTACCTTTTCCCGGTACTGGCCCGGATTCTACCATTTTCGGGTATTCACACCGATTCTACCCTTTTCAGGGTATGGTCCGGACAGTTTTTCGATACTCGCACGGATTCTACCTTTTCCCGGTACTGGCCCGGATTCTACCATTTTCGGGTATTCACACCGATTCTACCCTTTTCAGGGTATGGTCCGGACAGTTTTTCGATATTCGCACGGATTGTACCTTTTCCCGGTACTGGCCCGGATTCTACCATTTTCGGGTATTCACACCGATTCTACCCTTTTCAGGGTATGGTCCGGAGAGTTTTTCGATACTCGCACGGATTCTGCCTTTTCCCGGTATTGCCCAGGATTCTACCATTTTCGGGTATTGACACCGATTCTACCCTTTTCAGGGTATGGTTCGGACAGTTTTTCGATACTCGCACGGATTCTACCTTTCCCCGGTACTGGCCCGGATTCTACCATTTTCGGGTATTCACACCGATTCTACCCTTTTCACGGTCTGGTTCGGACAGTTTATCGGTACTCGCACGGATTCTAACTTTTCCCGGTACTGGCCCGGATTCTACCATTTTCGGGTATTCACACCGATTCTACCCTTTTCAGGGTATGGTCCGGACAGTTTTTCGATATTCGCACGGATTCTACCTTTTCCCGGTACTGCCCAGGATTCTACCATTTTCGGGTATTCACACCGATTCTACCCTTTTCAGGGTATGGTCCGGACAGTTTTTCGATACTCGCACGGATTCTACCTTTCCCCGGTACTGGCCCGGATTCTACCATTTTCGGGTATTCACACCGATTCTACCCTTTTCACGGTCTGGTTCGGACAGTTTATCGGTACTCGCACGGATTCTAACTTTTCCCGGTACTGGCCCGGATTCTACCATTTTCGGGTATTCACACCGATTCTACCCTTTTCAGGGTATGGTCCGGACAGTTTTTCGATATTCGCACGGATTCTACCTTTTCCCGGTACTGCCCAGGATTCTACCATTTTCGGGTATTCACACCGATTCTACCCTTTTCAGGGTATGGTCCGGACAGTCTTTCGATACTCGCACGGATACTACCTTTTCCCGGTACTGGCCCGGATTCTACCATTTTCGGGTATTCACACCGATTCTACCCTTTTCAGGGTATGGTCCGGACAGTTTTTCGATACTCGCACGGATTCTACCTTTTCCCGGTACTGGCCCGGATTCTACCATTTTCGGGTATTCACACCGATTCTACCCTTTTCAGGGTATGGTCCGGACAGTTTTTCGATATTCGCACGGATTGTACCTTTTCCCGGTACTGGCCCGGATTCTACCATTTTCGGGTATTCACACCGATTCTACCCTTTTCAGGGTATGGTTCGGACAGGTTTTGGATACTCGCACGGATTCTACCTTTTCAAGGTACTGGCCCCGATTCTACCATTTTCGGGTATACACACCGATTCTACCCTTTGCAGGGTCTGGCTAGACAATTTTTCGGTACTCGCACGGATTCTACCTTTTCCCGGTACTGCCCATGATTCTACCATTTTCGGGTATTCACACCGATTCTACCCTTTTCAGGGTATGGTCCGGACAGTTTTTCGATATTCGCACGGATTGTACCTTTTCCCGGTACTGCCCCGGATTCTACCATTTTCGGGTATTCACACCGATTCTACCCTTTTCAGGGTATGGTCAGGACAGTTTTTCGATACTCGCACGGATTCTACCTTTTCCCGGTATTGCCCAGGATTCTACCATTTTCGGGTATTGACACCGATTCTACCCTTTTCAGGGTATGGTTCGGACAGTTTTTCGATACTCGCACGGATTCTACCTTTCCCCGGTACTGGCCCGGATTCTACCATTTTCGGGTATTCACACCGATTCTACCCTTTTCACGGTCTGGTTCGGACAGTTTATCGGTACTCGCACGGATTCTAACTTTTCCCGGTACTGGCCCGGCTTCTACCATTTTCGGGTATTCACACCGATTCTACCCTTTTCAGGGTATGGTTCGGACAGTTTTTCGATACTCGCACGGATTCTACCTTTCCCCCGGTACTTGCCCGGATTCTACCATTTTCGGGTATTCACACCGATTCTACCCTTTTCACGGTCTGGTTCGGACAGTTTATCGGTACTCGCACGGATTCTACCTTTTCCCGGTACTTGCCCAGGATTCTACCATTTTCGGGTATTCACACCGATTCTACCCTTTTCAGGGTATGGTCCGGACAGTTTTTCGATACTCGCACGGATTCTACCTTTTCCCGGTATTGCCCAGGATTCTACCATTTTCGGGTATTGACACCGATTCTACCCTTTTCAGGGTATGGTTCGGACAGTTTTTCGATACTCGCACGGATTCTACCTTTCCCCGGTACTGGCCCGGATTCTACCATTTTCGGATATTCACACCGATTCTACTCTTTTCACGGTCTGGTTCGGACAGTTTATCGGTACTCGCACGGATTCTAACTTTTCCCGGTACTGGCCCGGATTCTACCATTTTCGGGTATTCACACCGATTCTACCCTTTTCAGGGTATGGTCCGGACAGTTTTTCGATAGTCGCACGGATTCTACCTTTTCCCGGTACTGCCCAGGATTCTACCATTTTCGGGTATTCACACCGATTCTACCCTTTTCAGGGTATGGTCCGGACAGTTTTTCGATACTCGCACGGATTCTACCTTTTCCCGGTACTGGCCCGGATTCTACCATTTTCGGGTATTCACACCGATTCTACCCTTTTCAGGGTATGGTCCGGACAGTTTTTCGATACTCGCACGGATTCTACCTTTTCCCGGTACTGGCCCGGATTCTACCATTTTCGGGTATTCACACCGATTCTACCCTTTTCAGGGTATGGTCCGGACAGTTTTTCGATATTCGCACGGATTGTACCTTTTCCCGGTACTGGCCCGGATTCTACCATTTTCGGGTATTCACACCGATTCTACCCTTTTCAGGGTATGGTCCGGACAGTTTTTCGATACTCGCACGGATTCTACCTTTTCCCGGTATTGCCCAGGATTCTACCATTTTCGGGTATTGACACCGATTCTACCCTTTTCAGGGTATGGTTCGGACAGTTTTTCGATACTCGCACGGATTCTACCTTTCCCCGGTACTGGCCCGGATTCTACCATTTTCGGGTATTCACACCGATTCTATCCTTTTCACGGTCTGGTTCGGACAGTTTATCGGTACTCGCACGGATTCTAACTTTCCCCGGTACTGGCCCGGATTCTACCATTTTCGGGTATTCACACCGATTCTACCCTTTTCAGGGTATGGTCCGGACAGTTTTTCGATATTCGCACGGATTCTACCTTTTCCCGGTACTGCCCAGGATTCTACCATTTTCGGGTATTCACACCGATTCTACCCTTTTCAGGGTATGGTCCGGACAGTTTTTCGATACTCGCACGGATTCTACCTTTTCCCGGTACTGGCCCGGATTCTACCATTTTCGGGTATTCACACCAATTCTACCCTTTTCACGGTCTGGTTCGGACAGTTTATCGGTACTCGCACGGATTCTACCTTTTCCCGGTACTGCCCCATGATTCTACCATTTTCGGGTATTCACACCGATTCTACCCTTTTCAGGGTATGGTTCGGACAGGTTTTGGATACTCGCACGGATTCTACCTTTTCAAGGTACTGGCCCCGATTCTACCATTTTCGGGTATACACACCGATTCTACCCTTTGCAGGGTCTGGCCTAGACAATTTTTCGGTACTCGCACGGATTCTACCTTTTCCCGGTATTGGCCCGGATTCTACAATTTTCGGGTATTCACACCGATTCTACCCTTTTCAGGGTATGGTTCGGACAGTTTTTGGATACTCGCACGGATTCTACCTTTTCCCGGTACTGGCCCGGATTCTACCATTTTCGGGTATTCACACCGATTCTACCCTTTTCAGGGTATGGTCCGGACAGTTTTTCGATATTCGCACGGATTCTACCTTTTCCCGGTACTGGCCCGGATTCTACCATTTTCGGGTATTCACACCGATTCTACCCTTTTCAGGGTATGGTCCGGACAGTTTTTCGATACTCGCACGGATTCTACCTTTTCCCGGTATTGCCCAGGATTCTACCATTTTCGGGTATTGACACCGATTCTACCCTTTTCAAGGTATGGTTCGGACAGTTTTTCGATACTCGCACGGATTCTACCTTTCCCCGGTACTGGCCCGGATTCTACCATTTTCGGGTATTCACACCGATTCTACTCTTTTCAGGGTATGGTCCGGACAGTTTTTCGATACTCGCACGGATTCTACCTTTTCCCGGTATTGCCCAGGATTCTACCATTTTCGGGTATTGACACCGATTCTACCCTTTTCAGGGTATGGTTCGGATAGTTTTTCGATATTCGCACGGATTCTACCTTTTCCCGGTACTGGCCCGGATTCTACCATTTTCGGGTATTCACACCGATTCTACCCTTTTCACGGTCTGGTTCGGACAGTTTATCGGTACTCGCACGGATTCTACCTTTTCCCGGTACTGCCCAGGATTCTACCATTTTCGGGTATTCACACCGATTCTACCCTTTTCAAGGTATGGTCCGGACAGTTTTTCGATACCCGCACGGAATCTACCTTTTCCCGGTACTGGCCCGGATTCTACCATTTTCGGGTATTCACACCGATTCTACCCTTTTCACGGTCTGGTTCGGACAGTTTATCGGTACTCGCACGGATTCTACCTTTTCCCGGTACTGCCCAGGATTCTACCATTTTCGGGTATTCACAACGATTCTACTCTTTTCAGGGTATTGTCCGGACTGTTTTTCGATACTCGCACGGATTCTACCTTTTCCCGGTATTGCCCAGGATTCTACCATTTTCGGGTATTGACACCGATTCTAACCCTTTTCAGGGTATGGTTCGGACAGTTTTTCGATACTCGCACGGATTCTACCTTTCCCCGGTACTGGCCCGGATTCTACCATTTTCGGGTATTCACACCGATTCTACTCTTTTCAGGGTATGGTCCGGACAGTTTTTCGATACTCGCACGGATTCTACCTTTTCCCGGTATTGCCCAGGATTCTACCATTTTCGGGTATTGACACCGATTCTACCCTTTTCAGGGTATGGTTCGGACAGTTTTTCGATATTCGCACGGATTCTACCTTTTCCCGGTACTGGCCCGGATTCTACCATTTTCGGGTATTCACACCGATTCTACCCTTTTCACGGTCTGGTTCGGACAGTTTATCGGTACTCGCACGGATTCTACCTTTTCCCGGTACTGCCCAGGATTCTACCATTTTCGGGTATTCACACCGATTCTACCCTTTTCAGGGTATGGTCCGGACAGTTTTTCGATACTCGCACGGAATCTACCTTTTCCCGGTACTGGCCCGGATTCTACCATTTTCGGGTATTCACACCGATTCTACCCTTTTCACGGTCTGGTTCGGACAGTTTATCGGTACTCGCACGGATTCTACCTTTTCCCGGTACTGCCCAGGATTCTACCATTTTCGGGTATTCACAACGATTCTACTCTTTTCAGGGTATGGTCCGGACTGTTTTTCGATACTCGCACGGATTCTACCTTTTCCCGGTATTGCCCAGGATTCTACCATTTTCGGGTATTGACACCGATTCTACCCTTTTCAGGGTATGGTTCGGACAGTTTTTCGATACTCGCACGGATTCTACCTTTCCCCGGTACTGGCCCGGATTCTACCATTTTCGGGTATTCACACCGATTCTACTCTTTTCAGGGTATGGTCCGTACAGTTTTTCGATACTCGCACGGATTCTACCTTTTCCCGGTACTGGCCCGGATTCTACCATTTTCGGGTATTCACACCGATTCTACTCTTTTCAGGGTATGGTCCGGACAGTTTTTCGATACTCGCACGGATTCTACCTTTTCCCGGTATTGCCCAGGATTCGACCATTTTCGGGTATTCACACCGATTCTACCCTTTTCACGGTCTGGTTCGGACAGTTTATCGGTACTCGCACGGATTCTAACTTTTCCCGGTACTGGCCCGGATTCTACCATTTTCGGGTATTCACACCGATTCTACCCTTTTCAGGGTATGGTTCGGACAGTTTTTCGATACTCGCACGGATTCTACCTTTCCCCGGTACTGGCCCAGATTCTACCATTTTCGGGTATTCACACCGATTCTACTCTTTTCAGGGTATGGTCCGGACAGTTTTTCTATACTCGCACGGATTCTACCTTTTCCCGGTATTGCCCAGGATTCTACCATTTTCGGGTATTGACACCGATTCTACCCTTTTCAGGGTATGGTTCGGACAGTTTTTCGATATTCGCACGGATTCTACCTTTTCCCGGTACTGGCCCGGATTCTACCATTTTCGGGTATTCACACCGATTCTACCCTTTTCACGGTCTGGTTCGGACAGTTTATCGGTACTCGCACGGATTCTACCTTTTCCCGGTACTGCCCAGGATTCTACCATTTTCGGGTATTCACACCGATTCTACCCTTTTCAGGGTATGGTCCGGACAGTTTTTCGATACTCGCACGGAATCTACCTTTTCCCGGTACTGGCCCGGATTCTACCATTTTCGGGTATTCACACCGATTCTACCCTTTTCACGGTCTGGTTCGGACAGTTTATCGGTACTCGCACGGATTCTACCTTTTCCCGGTACTGCCCAGGATTCTACCATTTTCGGGTATTCACACCGATTCTACTCTTTTCAGGGTATGGTCCGGACTGTTTTTCGATACTCGCACGGATTCTACCTTTTCCCGGTATTGCCCAGGATTCTACCATTTTCGGGTATTGACACCGATTCTACCCTTTTCAGGGTATGGTTCGGACAGTTTTTCGATACTCGCACGGATTCTACCTTTCCCCGGTACTGGCCCGGATTCTACCATTTTCGGGTATTCACACCGATTCTACTCTTTTCAGGGTATGGTCCGGACAGTTTTTCGATACTCGCACGGATTCTACCTTTTCCCGGTACTGGCCCGGATTCTACCATTTTCGGGTATTCACACCGATTCTACCCTTTTCACGGTCTGGTTCGGACAGTTTATCGGTACTCGTACGAATTCTACCTTTTCCCGGTACTGCCCAGGATTCTACCATTTTCGGGTATTCACACCGATTCTACCCTTTTCAGGGTATGGTCCGGACAGTTTTTCGATACTCGCACGGATTCTACCTTTTCCCGGTACTGGCCCGGATTCTACCATTTTCGGGTATTCACACCGATTCTACCCTTTTCAGGGTATGGTCCGGACAGTTTTTCGATATTCGCACGGATTCTACCTTTTCCTGGTACTGGCCCGGATTCTACCATTTTCGGGTATTCACACCGATTCTACCCTTTTCAGGGTATGGTCCGGACAGTTTTTCGATACTCGCACGGATTCTACCTTTTCCCGGTATTGCCCAGGATTCTACCATTTTCGGGTATTGACACCGATTCTACCCTTTTCAGGGTATGGTTCGGACAGTTTTTCGATACTCGCACGGATTCTACCTTTTCCCGGTACTGGCCCGGATTCTACCATTTTCGGGTATTCACACCGATTCTACCCTTTTCAGGGTATGGTTCGGACAGTTTTTGGATACTCGCACGGATTCTACCTTTTCCCGGTACTGGCCCGGATTCTACCATTTTCGGGTATTCACACCGATTCTACCCTTTTCAGGGTATGGTCCGGACAGTTTTTCGATACTCGCACGGATTCTACCTTTTCCCGGTACTGGCCCGGATTCTACCATTTTCGGGTATTCACACCGATTCTACCCTTTTCACGGTCTGGTTCGGACAGTTTATCGGTACTCGCACGGATTCTACCTTTTCCCGGTACTGCCCAGGATTCTACCATTTTCGGGTATTCACACCGATTCTACTCTTTTCAGGGTATGGTCCGGACTGTTTTTCGATACTCGCACGGATTCTACCTTTTCCCGGTATTGCCCAGGATTCTACCATTTTCGGGTATTGACACCGATTCTACCCTTTTCAGGGTATGGTTCGGACAGTTTTTCGATACTCGCACGGATTCTACCTTTCCCCGGTACTGGCCCGGATTCTACCATTTTCGGGTATTCACACCGATTCTACTCTTTTCAGGGTATGGTCCGGACAGTTTTTCGATACTCGCACGGATTCTACCTTTTCCCGGTACTGGCCCGGATTCTACCATTTTCGGGTATTCACACCGATTCTACCCTTTTCACGGTCTGGTTCGGACAGTTTATCGGTACTCGTACGGATTCTACCTTTTCCCGGTACTGCCCAGGATTCAACCATTTTCGGGTATTCACACCGATTCTACCCTTTTCAGGGTATGGTCCGGACAGTTTTTCGATACTCGCACGGATTCTACCTTTTCCCGGTACTGGCCCGGATTCTACCATTTTCGGGTATTCACACCGATTCTACCCTTTTCAGGGTATGGTCCGGACAGTTTTTCGATATTCGCACGGATTCTACCTTTTCCTGGTACTGGCCCGGATTCTACCATTTTCGGGTATTCACACCGATTCTACCCTTTTCAGGGTATGGTCCGGACAGTTTTTCGATACTCGCACGGATTCTACCTTTTCCCGGTACTGGCCCGGATTCTACCATTTTCGGGTATTCACACCGATTCTACCCTTTTCAGGGTATGGTCCGGACAGTTTTTCGATATTCGCACGGATTCTACCTTTTCCTGGTACTGGCCCGGATTCTACCATTTTCGGGTATTCACACCGATTCTACCCTTTTCAGGGTATGGTCCGGACAGTTTTTCGATACTCGCACGGATTCTACCTTTTCCCGGTATTGCCCAGGATTCTACCATTTTCGGGTATTGACACCGATTCTACCCTTTTCAGGGTATGGTTCGGACAGTTTTTCGATACTCGCACGGATTCTACCTTTTCCCGGTACTGGCCCGGATTCTACCATTTTCGGGTATTCACACCGATTCTACCCTTTTCAGGGTATGGTTCGGACAGTTTTTGGATACTCGCACGGATTCTACCTTTTCCCGGTACTGGCCCGGATTCTACCATTTTCGGGTATTCACACCGATTCTACCCTTTTCAGGGTATGGTCCGGACAGTTTTTCGATACTCGCACGGATTCTACCTTTTCCCGGTACTGGCCCGGATTCTACCATTTTCGGGTATTCACACCGATTCTACCCTTTTCACGGTCTGGTTCGGACAGTTTATCGGTACTCGCACGGATTCTACCTTTTCCCGGTACTGCCCAGGATTCTACCATTTTCGGGTATTCACACCGATTCTACTCTTTTCAGGGTATGGTCCGGACTGTTTTTCGATACTCGCACGGATTCTACCTTTTCCCGGTATTGCCCAGGATTCTACCATTTTCGGGTATTGACACCGATTCTACCCTTTTCAGGGTATGGTTCGGACAGTTTTTCGATACTCGCACGGATTCTACCTTTCCCCGGTACTGGCCCGGATTCTACCATTTTCGGGTATTCACACCGATTCTACTCTTTTCAGGGTATGGTCCGGACAGTTTTTCGATACTCGCACGGATTCTACCTTTTCCCGGTACTGGCCCGGATTCTACCATTTTCGGGTATTCACACCGATTCTACCCTTTTCACGGTCTGGTTCGGACAGTTTATCGGTACTCGTACGGATTCTACCTTTTCCCGGTACTGCCCAGGATTCAACCATTTTCGGGTATTCACACCGATTCTACCCTTTTCAGGGTATGGTCCGGACAGTTTTTCGATACTCGCACGGATTCTACCTTTTCCCGGTACTGGCCCGGATTCTACCATTTTCGGGTATTCACACCGATTCTACCCTTTTCAGGGTATGGTCCGGACAGTTTTTCGATATTCGCACGGATTCTACCTTTTCCTGGTACTGGCCCGGATTCTACCATTTTCGGGTATTCACACCGATTCTACCCTTTTCAGGGTATGGTCCGGACAGTTTTTCGATACTCGCACGGATTCTACCTTTTCCCGGTACTGCCCAGGATTCGACCATTTTCGGGTATTCACACCGATTCTACCCTTTTCACGGTCTGGTTCGGACAGTTTATCGGTACTCGCACGGATTCTAACTTTTCCCGGTACTGGCCCGGCTTCTACCATTTTCGGGTATTCACACCGATTCTACCCTTTTCAGGGTATGGTTCGGACAGTTTTTCGATACTCGCACGGATTCTACCTTTCCCCGGTACTTGCCCGGATTCTACCATTTTCGGGTATTCACACCGATTCTACCCTTTTCACGGTCTGGTTCGGACAGTTTATCGGTACTCGCACGGATTCTAACTTTTCCCGGTACTGGCCCGGATTCTACCATTTTCGGGTATTCACACCGATTCTACCCTTTTCAGGGTATGGTCCGGACAGTTTTTCGATATTCGCACGGATTCTACCTTTTCCCGGTACTGCCCAGGATTCGACCATTTTCGGGTATTCACACCGATTCTACCCTTTTCAGGGTATGGTCCGGACAGTTTTTCGATACTCGCACGGATTCTACCTTTTCCCGGTACTGGCCCGGATTCTACCATTTTCGGGTATTCACACCGATTCTACCCTTTTCAGGGTATGGTCCGGACAGTTTTTCGATATTCGCACGGATTCTACCTTTTCCCGGTACTGGCCCGGATTCTACCATTTTCGGGTATTCACACCGATTCTACCCTTTTCAGGGTATGGTCCGGACAGTTTTTCGATACTCGCACGGATTCTACCTTTTCCCGGTATTGCCCAGGATTCTACCATTTTCGGGTATTCACACCGATTCTACCCTTTTCAGGGTATGGTTCGGACAGTTTTTCGATACTCGCACGGATTCTACCTTTCCCCGGTACTGGCCCGGATTCTACCATTTTCGGGTATTCACACCGATTCTACCCTTTTCACGGTCTGGTTCGGACAGTTTATCGGTACTCGCACGGATTCTAACTTTTCCCGGTACTGGCCCGGATTCTACCATTTTCGGGTATTCACACCGATTCTACCCTTTTCAGGGTATGGTCCGGACAGTTTTTTCGATATTCGCACGGATTCTACCTTTTCCCGGTACTGCCCAGGATTCTACCATTTTCGGGTATTCACACCGATTCTACCCTTTTCAGGGTATGGTCCGGACAGTTTTTCGAATACTCGCACGGATTCTACCTTTTCCCGGTACTGGCCCGGATTCTACCATTTTCGGGTATTCACACCGATTCTACCCTTTTCACGGTCTGGTTCGGACAGTTTATCGGTACTCGCACGGATTCTACCTTTTCCCGGTACTGCCCATGATTCTACCATTTTCGGGTATTCACACCGATTCTACCCTTTTCAGGGTATGGTTCGGACAGGTTTTGGATACTCGCACGGATTCTACCTTTTCAAGGTACTGGCCCCGATTCTACCATTTTCGGGTATTCACACCGATTCTACCCTTTTCACGGTCTGGTTCGGACAGTTTATCGGTACTCGCACGGATTCTACCTTTTCCGGTACTGCCCAGGATTCTACCATTTTCGGGTATTCACACCGATTCTACCCTTTTCACGGTCTGGTTCGGACAGGTTTATCGGTACTCGCACGGATTCTACCTTTTTCCCGGTACTGCCCATGATTCTACCATTTTCGGGTATTCACACCGATTCTACCCTTTTCAGGGTATGGTTCGGACAGGTTTTGGATACTCGCACGGATTCTACCTTTTCAAGGTACTGGCCCGATTCTACCATTTTCGGGTATTCACACCGATTCTACCCTTTTCACGGTCTGGTTCGGACAGTTTATCGGTACTCGCACGGATTCTACTCTTTTCCCGGTACTGCCCAGGATTCTACCATTTTCGGGTATTCACACCGATTCTACTCTTTTCAGGGTATGGTCCGGACAGTTTTTCGATACTCGCACGGATTCTACCTTTTTCCCGGTATTGCCCAGGATTCTACCATTTTCGGGTATTGACACCGATTCTACCCTTTTCAGGGTATGGTCCGGACAGTTTTTCGATATTCGCACGGATTCTACCTTTTCCCGGTACTGGCCCGGATTCTACCATTTTCGGGTATTCACACCGATTCTACCCCTTTTCAGGGTATGGTCCGGACAGTTTTTTCATACTCGCACGGATTCTACCTTTTCCCGGTATTGCCCAGGATTCTACCATTTTCGGGTATTGACACCGATTCTACCCTTTTCAGGGTATGGTTCGGACAGTTTTTCGATACTCGCACGGATTCTACCTTTCCCCGGTACTGGCCCGGATTCTACCATTTTCGGGTATTCACACCGATTCTACCCTTTTCACGGTCTGGTTCGGACAGTTTATCGGTACTCGCACGGATTCTACCTTTTCCCGGTACTGCCCAGGATTCTACCATTTTCGGGTATTCACACCGATTCTACTCTTTTCAGGGTATGGTCCGGACTGTTTTTCGATACTCGCACGGATTCTACCTTTTCCCGGTATTGCCCAGGATTCTACCATTTTCGGGTATTGACACCGATTCTACCCTTTTCAGGGTATGGTTCGGACAGTTTTTCGATATTCGCACGGATTCTACCTTTTCCTGGTACTGGCCCGGATTCTACCATTTTCGGGTATTCACACCGATTCTACCCTTTTCAGGGTATGGTCCGGACAGTTTTTCGATACTCGCACGGATTCTACCTTTTCCGGTACTGCCCAGGATTCGACCATTTTCGGGTATACACACCGATTCTACCCTTTTCACGGTCTGGTGTCGGACAGTTTATCAGGTACTCGCACGGATTCTAACTTTTCCCTGGTACTGGCCCGGCTTCTACCATTTTCGGGTATTCACACCGATTCTACCCTTTTCAGGGTATGGTTCGGACAGTTTTTCGATACTCGCACGGATTCTACCTTTCCCCGGGTACTTGCCCGGATTCTACCATTTTCGGGTATTCACACCGATTCTACCCTTTTCACGGTCTGGTTCGGACAGTTTATCGGTACTCGCACGGATTCTACCTTTTCCCGGTACTTGCCCAGGATTCTACCATTTTCGGGTATTCACACCGATTCTACTCTTTTCAGGGTATGGTCCGGACAGTTTTTCGATACTCGCACGGATTCTACCTTTTCCCGGTATTGCCCAGGATTCTACCATTTTCGGGTATTGACACCGATTCTACCCTTTTCAGGGTATGGTCCGGACAGTTTTTCGATATTCGCACGGATTCTACCTTTTCCCGGTACTGGCCCGGATTCTACCATTTTCGGGTATTCACACCGATTCTACCCTTTTCAGGGTATGGTCCGGACAGTTTTTCATACTCCGCACGGATTCTACCTTTTCCCGGTATTGCCCAGGATTCTACCATTTTCGGGTATTGACACCGATTCTACCCTTTTCAGGGTATGGTTCGGACAGTTTTTCGATACTCGCACGGATTCTACCTTTCCCCGGTACTGGCCCGGATTCTACCATTTTCGGGTATTCACACCGATTCTACCCTTTTCACGGTCTGGTTCGGACAGTTTATCGGTACTCGCACGGATTCTACCTTTTCCCGGTACTGCCCAGGATTCTACCATTTTCGGGTATTCACACCGATTCTACTCTTTTCAGGGTATGGTCCGGACTGTTTTTCGATACTCGCACGGATTCTACCTTTTCCCGGTATTGCCCAGGATTCTACCATTTTCGGGTATTGACACCGATTCTACCCTTTTCAGGGTATGGTTCGGACAGTTTTTCGATATTCGCACGGATTCTACCTTTTCCTGGTACTGGCCCGGATTCTACCATTTTCGGGTATTCACACCGATTCTACCCTTTTCAGGGTATGGTCCGGACAGTTTTTCGATACTCGCACGGATTCTACCTTTTCCCGGTACTGCCCAGGATTCGACCATTTTCGGGTATACACACCGATTCTACCCTTTTCACGGTCTGGTTCGGACAGTTTATCGGTACTCGCACGGATTCTAACTTTTCCCGGTACTGGCCCGGCTTCTACCATTTTCGGGTATTCACACCGATTCTACCCTTTTCAGGGTATGGTTCGGACAGTTTTTCGATACTCGCACGGATTCTACCTTTCCCCGGTACTTGCCCGGATTCTACCATTTTCGGGTATTCACACCGATTCTACCCTTTTCACGGTCTGGTTCGGACAGTTTATCGGTACTCGCACGGATTCTAACTTTTCCCGGTACTGGCCCGGATTCTACCATTTTCGGGTATTCACACCGATTCTACCCTTTTCAGGGTATGGTCCGGACAGTTTTTCGATATTCGCACGGATTCTACCTTTTCCCGGTACTGCCCAGGATTCGACCATTTTCGGGTATTCACACCGATTCTACCCTTTTCAGGGTATGGTCCGGACAGTTTTTCGATACTCGCACGGATTCTACCTTTTCCCGGTACTGGCCCGGATTCTACCATTTTCGGGTATTCACACCGATTCTACCCTTTTCAGGGTATGGTCCGGACAGTTTTTCGATATTCGCACGGATTCTACCTTTTCCCGGTACTGGCCCGGATTCTACCATTTTCGGGTATTCACACCGATTCTACCCTTTTCAGGGTATGGTCCGGACAGTTTTTCGATACTCGCACGGATTCTACCTTTTCCCGGTATTGCCCAGGATTCTACCATTTTCGGGTATTGACACCGATTCTACCCTTTTCAGGGTATGGTTCGGACAGTTTTTCGATACTCGCACGGATTCTACCTTTCCCCGGTACTGGCCCGGATTCTACCATTTTCGGGTATTCACACCGATTCTACCCTTTTCACGGTCTGGTTCGGACAGTTTATCGGTACTCGCACGGATTCTAACTTTTCCCGGTACTGGCCCGGATTCTACCATTTTCGGGTATTCACACCGATTCTACCCTTTTCAGGGTATGGTCCGGACAGTTTTTCGATATTCGCACGGATTCTACCTTTTCCCGGTACTGCCCAGGATTCTACCATTTTCGGGTATTCACACCGATTCTACCCTTTTCAGGGTATGGTCCGGACAGTTTTTCGATACTCGCACGGATTCTACCTTTTCCCGGTACTGGCCCGGATTCTACCATTTTCGGGTATTCACACCGATTCTACCCTTTTCACGGTCTGGTTCGGACAGTTTATCGGTACTCGCACGGATTCTACCTTTTCCCGGTACTGCCCATGATTCTACCATTTTCGGGTATTCACACCGATTCTACCCTTTTCAGGGTATGGTTCGGACAGGTTTTGGATACTCGCACGGATTCTACCTTTTCAAGGTACTGGCCCCGATTCTACCATTTTCGGGTATTCACACCGATTCTACCCTTTTCACGGTCTGGTTCGGACAGTTTATCGGTACTCGCACGGATTCTACCTTTTCCCGGTACTGCCCAGGATTCTACCATTTTCGGGTATTCACACCGATTCTACTCTTTTCAGGGTATGGTCCGGACAGTTTTTCGATACTCGCACGGATTCTACCTTTTCCCGGTATTGCCCAGGATTCTACCATTTTCGGGTATTGACACCGATTCTACCCTTTTCAGGGTATGGTCCGGACAGTTTTTCGATATTCGCACGGATTCTACCTTTTCCCGGTACTGGCCCGGATTCTACCATTTTCGGGTATTCACACCGATTCTACCCTTTTCAGGGTATGGTCCGGACAGTTTTTTCATACTCGCACGGATTCTACCTTTTCCCGGTATTGCCCAGGATTCTACCATTTTCGGGTATTGACACCGATTCTACCCTTTTCAGGGTATGGTTCGGACAGTTTTTCGATACTCGCACGGATTCTACCTTTCCCCGGTACTGGCCCGGATTCTACCATTTTCGGGTATTCACACCGATTCTACCCTTTTCACGGTCTGGTTCGGACAGTTTATCGGTACTCGCACGGATTCTACCTTTTCCCGGTACTGCCCAGGATTCTACCATTTTCGGGTATTCACACCGATTCTACTCTTTTCAGGGTATGGTCCGGACTGTTTTTCGATACTCGCACGGATTCTACCTTTTCCCGGTATTGCCCAGGATTCTACCATTTTCGGGTATTGACACCGATTCTACCCTTTTCAGGGTATGGTTCGGACAGTTTTTCGATACTCGCACGGATTCTACCTTTCCCCGGTACTGGCCCGGATTCTACCATTTTCGGGTATTCACACCGATTCTACTCTTTTCAGGGTATGGTCCGGACAGTTTTTCG
Source organism: Vitis riparia x Vitis rupestris (assembly GCA_946000675.1). Lineage (NCBI taxonomy): Eukaryota > Viridiplantae > Streptophyta > Magnoliopsida > Vitales > Vitaceae > Vitis > Vitis riparia x Vitis rupestris. The sequence goes on along the minus strand of CAMFZC010000509.1, from coordinate 131,293 downwards.
ATACTCGCACGGATTCTACCTTTTCCCGGTACTGGCCCGGATTCTACCATTTTCGGGTATTCACACCGATTCTACCCTTTTCACGGTCTGGTTCGGACAGTTTATCGGTACTCGTACGGATTCTACCTTTTCCCGGTACTGCCCAGGATTCTACCATTTTCGGGTATTCACACCGATTCTACCCTTTTCAGGGTATGGTCCGGACAGTTTTTCGATACTCGCACGGATTCTACCTTTTCCCGGTACTGGCCCGGATTCTACCATTTTCGGGTATTCACACCGATTCTACCCTTTTCAGGGTATGGTCCGGACAGTTTTTCGATATTCGCACGGATTCTACCTTTTCCTGGTACTGGCCCGGATTCTACCATTTTCGGGTATTCACACCGATTCTACCCTTTTCAGGGTATGGTCCGGACAGTTTTTCGATACTCGCACGGATTCTACCTTTTCCCGGTACTGCCCAGGATTCGACCATTTTCGGGTATTCACACCGATTCTACCCTTTTCACGGTCTGGTTCGGACAGTTTATCGGTACTCGCACGGATTCTAACTTTTCCCGGTACTGGCCCGGATTCTACCATTTTCGGGTATTCACACCGATTCTACCCTTTTCAGGGTATGGTTCGGACAGTTTTTCGATACTCGCACGGATTCTACCTTTCCCCGGTACTGGCCCGGATTCTACCATTTTCGGGTATTCACACCGATTCTACCCTTTTCACGGTCTGGTTCGGACAGTTTATCGGTACTCGCACGGATTCTACCTTTTCCCGGTACTGCCCATGATTCTACCATTTTCGGGTATTCACACCGATTCTACCCTTTTCAGGGTATGGTTCGGACAGGTTTTGGATACTCGCACGGATTCTACCTTTTCAAGGTACTGGCCCCGATTCTACCATTTTCGGGTATTCACACCGATTCTACCCTTTTCACGGTCTGGTTCGGACAGTTTATCGGTACTCGCACGGATTCTACCTTTTCCCGGTACTGCCCAGGATTCTACCATTTTCGGGTATTCACACCGATTCTACTCTTTTCAGGGTATGGTCCGGACAGTTTTTCGATACTCGCACGGATTCTACCTTTTCCCGGTATTGCCCAGGATTCTACCATTTTCGGGTATTGACACCGATTCTACCCTTTTCAGGGTATGGTCCGGACAGTTTTTCGATATTCGCACGGATTCTACCTTTTCCCGGTACTGGCCCGGATTCTACCATTTTCGGGTATTCACACCGATTCTACCCTTTTCAGGGTATGGTCCGGACAGTTTTTTCATACTCGCACGGATTCTACCTTTTCCCGGTATTGCCCAGGATTCTACCATTTTCGGGTATTGACACCGATTCTACCCTTTTCAGGGTATGGTTCGGACAGTTTTTCGATACTCGCACGGATTCTACCTTTCCCCGGTACTGGCCCGGATTCTACCATTTTCGGGTATTCACACCGATTCTACCCTTTTCACGGTCTGGTTCGGACAGTTTATCGGTACTCGCACGGATTCTAACTTTTCCCGGTACTGGCCCGGATTCTACCATTTTCGGGTATTCACACCGATTCTACCCTTTTCAGGGTATGGTCCGGACAGTTTTTCGATATTCGCACGGATTCTACCTTTTCCCGGTACTGCCCAGGATTCTACCATTTTCGGGTATTCACACCGATTCTACCCTTTTCAGGGTATGGTCCGGACAGTTTTTCGATACTCGCACGGATTCTACCTTTTCCCGGTACTGGCCCGGATTCTACCATTTTCGGGTATTCACACCGATTCTACCCTTTTCACGGTCTGGTTCGGACAGTTTATCGGTACTCGCACGGATTCTACCTTTTCCCGGTACTGCCCATGATTCTACCATTTTCGGGTATTCACACCGATTCTACCCTTTTCAGGGTATGGTTCGGACAGGTTTTGGATACTCGCACGGATTCTACCTTTTCAAGGTACTGGCCCCGATTCTACCATTTTCGGGTATTCACACCGATTCTACCCTTTTCACGGTCTGGTTCGGACAGTTTATCGGTACTCGCACGGATTCTACCTTTTCCCGGTACTGCCCAGGATTCTACCATTTTCGGGTATTCACACCGATTCTACTCTTTTCAGGGTATGGTCCGGACAGTTTTTCGATACTCGCACGGATTCTACCTTTTCCCGGTATTGCCCAGGATTCTACCATTTTCGGGTATTGACACCGATTCTACCCTTTTCAGGGTATGGTCCGGACAGTTTTTCGATATTCGCACGGATTCTACCTTTTCCCGGTACTGGCCCGGATTCTACCATTTTCGGGTATTCACACCGATTCTACCCTTTTCAGGGTATGGTCCGGACAGTTTTTTCATACTCGCACGGATTCTACCTTTTCCCGGTATTGCCCAGGATTCTACCATTTTCGGGTATTGACACCGATTCTACCCTTTTCAGGGTATGGTTCGGACAGTTTTTCGATACTCGCACGGATTCTACCTTTCCCCGGTACTGGCCCGGATTCTACCATTTTCGGGTATTCACACCGATTCTACCCTTTTCACGGTCTGGTTCGGACAGTTTATCGGTACTCGCACGGATTCTACCTTTTCCCGGTACTGCCCAGGATTCTACCATTTTCGGGTATTCACACCGATTCTACTCTTTTCAGGGTATGGTCCGGACTGTTTTTCGATACTCGCACGGATTCTACCTTTTCCCGGTATTGCCCAGGATTCTACCATTTTCGGGTATTGACACCGATTCTACCCTTTTCAGGGTATGGTTCGGACAGTTTTTCGATACTCGCACGGATTCTACCTTTCCCCGGTACTGGCCCGGATTCTACCATTTTCGGGTATTCACACCGATTCTACTCTTTTCAGGGTATGGTCCGGACAGTTTTTCGATACTCGCACGGATTCTACCTTTTCCCGGTACTGGCCCGGATTCTACCATTTTCGGGTATTCACACCGATTCTACCCTTTTCACGGTCTGGTTCGGACAGTTTATCGGTACTCGTACGGATTCTACCTTTTCCCGGTACTGCCCAGGATTCTACCATTTTCGGGTATTCACACCGATTCTACCCTTTTCAGGGTATGGTCCGGACAGTTTTTCGATACTCGCACGGATTCTACCTTTTCCCGGTACTGGCCCGGATTCTACCATTTTCGGGTATTCACACCGATTCTACCCTTTTCAGGGTATGGTCCGGACAGTTTTTCGATATTCGCACGGATTCTACCTTTTCCTGGTACTGGCCCGGATTCTACCATTTTCGGGTATTCACACCGATTCTACCCTTTTCAGGGTATGGTCCGGACAGTTTTTCGATACTCGCACGGATTCTACCTTTTCCCGGTACTGCCCAGGATTCGACCATTTTCGGGTATTCACACCGATTCTACCCTTTTCACGGTCTGGTTCGGACAGTTTATCGGTACTCGCACGGATTCTAACTTTTCCCGGTACTGGCCCGGATTCTACCATTTTCGGGTATTCACACCGATTCTACCCTTTTCAGGGTATGGTTCGGACAGTTTTTCGATACTCGCACGGATTCTACCTTTCCCCGGTACTGGCCCGGATTCTACCATTTTCGGGTATTCACACCGATTCTACCCTTTTCACGGTCTGGTTCGGACAGTTTATCGGTACTCGCACGGATTCTACCTTTTCCCGGTACTGCCCATGATTCTACCATTTTCGGGTATTCACACCGATTCTACCCTTTTCAGGGTATGGTTCGGACAGGTTTTGGATACTCGCACGGATTCTACCTTTTCAAGGTACTGGCCCCGATTCTACCATTTTCGGGTATTCACACCGATTCTACCCTTTTCACGGTCTGGTTCGGACAGTTTATCGGTACTCGCACGGATTCTACCTTTTCCCGGTACTGCCCAGGATTCTACCATTTTCGGGTATTCACACCGATTCTACTCTTTTCAGGGTATGGTCCGGACAGTTTTTCGATACTCGCACGGATTCTACCTTTTCCCGGTATTGCCCAGGATTCTACCATTTTCGGGTATTGACACCGATTCTACCCTTTTCAGGGTATGGTCCGGACAGTTTTTCGATATTCGCACGGATTCTACCTTTTCCCGGTACTGGCCCGGATTCTACCATTTTCGGGTATTCACACCGATTCTACCCTTTTCAGGGTATGGTCCGGACAGTTTTTTCATACTCGCACGGATTCTACCTTTTCCCGGTATTGCCCAGGATTCTACCATTTTCGGGTATTGACACCGATTCTACCCTTTTCAGGGTATGGTTCGGACAGTTTTTCGATACTCGCACGGATTCTACCTTTCCCCGGTACTGGCCCGGATTCTACCATTTTCGGGTATTCACACCGATTCTACCCTTTTCACGGTCTGGTTCGGACAGTTTATCGGTACTCGCACGGATTCTACCTTTTCCCGGTACTGCCCAGGATTCTACCATTTTCGGGTATTCACACCGATTCTACTCTTTTCAGGGTATGGTCCGGACTGTTTTTCGATACTCGCACGGATTCTACCTTTTCCCGGTATTGCCCAGGATTCTACCATTTTCGGGTATTGACACCGATTCTACCCTTTTCAGGGTATGGTTCGGACAGTTTTTCGATACTCGCACGGATTCTACCTTTCCCCGGTACTGGCCCGGATTCTACCATTTTCGGGTATTCACACCGATTCTACTCTTTTCAGGGTATGGTCCGGACAGTTTTTCGATACTCGCACGGATTCTACCTTTTCCCGGTACTGGCCCGGATTCTACCATTTTCGGGTATTCACACCGATTCTACCCTTTTCACGGTCTGGTTCGGACAGTTTATCGGTACTCGTACGGATTCTACCTTTTCCCGGTACTGCCCAGGATTCTACCATTTTCGGGTATTCACACCGATTCTACCCTTTTCAGGGTATGGTCCGGACAGTTTTTCGATACTCGCACGGATTCTACCTTTTCCCGGTACTGGCCCGGATTCTACCATTTTCGGGTATTCACACCGATTCTACCCTTTTCAGGGTATGGTCCGGACAGTTTTTCGATATTCGCACGGATTCTACCTTTTCCTGGTACTGGCCCGGATTCTACCATTTTCGGGTATTCACACCGATTCTACCCTTTTCAGGGTATGGTCCGGACAGTTTTTCGATACTCGCACGGATTCTACCTTTTCCCGGTACTGCCCAGGATTCGACCATTTTCGGGTATTCACACCGATTCTACCCTTTTCACGGTCTGGTTCGGACAGTTTATCGGTACTCGCACGGATTCTAACTTTTCCCGGTACTGGCCCGGATTCTACCATTTTCGGGTATTCACACCGATTCTACCCTTTTCACGGTCTGGTTCGGACAGTTTATCGGTACTCGCACGGATTCTACCTTTTCCCGGTACTGCCCAGGATTCTACCATTTTCGGGTATTCACAACGATTCTACTCTTTTCAGGGTATGGTCCGGACTGTTTTTTCGATACTCGCACGGATTCTACCTTTTCCCGGTATTGCCCAGGATTCTACCATTTTCGGGTATTGACACCGATTCTACCCTTTTCAGGGTATGGTTCGGGACAGTTTTTCGATACTCGCACGGATTCTACCTTTCCCCGGTACTGGCCCGGATTCTACCATTTTCGGGTATTCACACCGATTCTACCCTTTTCACGGTCTGGTTCGGACAGTTTATCGGTACTCGCACGGATTCTACCTTTTCCCGGTACTGCCCAGGATTCTACCATTTTCGGGTATTCACACCGATTCTACTCTTTTCAGGGTATGGTCCGGACTGTTTTTCGATACTCGCACGGATTCTACCTTTTCCCGGTATTGCCCAGGATTCTACCATTTTCGGGTATTGACACCGATTCTACCCTTTTCAGGGTATGGTTCGGACAGTTTTTCGATACTCGCACGGATTCTACCTTTCCCCGGTACTGGCCCGGATTCTACCATTTTCGGGTATTCACACCGATTCTACTCTTTTCAGGGTATGGTCCGGACAGTTTTTCGATACTCGCACGGATTCTACCTTTTCCCGGTACTGGCCCGGATTCTACCATTTTCGGGTATTCACACCGATTCTACCCTTTTCACGGTCTGGTTCGGACAGTTTATCGGTACTCGTACGGATTCTACCTTTTCCCGGTACTGCCCAGGATTCTACCATTTTCGGGTATTCACACCGATTCTACCCTTTTCAGGGTATGGTCCGGACAGTTTTTCGATACTCGCACGGATTCTACCTTTTCCCGGTACTGGCCCGGATTCTACCATTTTCGGGTATTCACACCGATTCTACCCTTTTCAGGGTATGGTCCGGACAGTTTTTCGATATTCGCACGGATTCTACCTTTTCCTGGTACTGGCCCGGATTCTACCATTTTCGGGTATTCACACCGATTCTACCCTTTTCAGGGTATGGTCCGGACAGTTTTTCGATACTCGCACGGATTCTACCTTTTCCCGGTACTGCCCAGGATTCGACCATTTTCGGGTATTCACACCGATTCTACCCTTTTCACGGTCTGGTTCGGACAGTTTATCGGTACTCGCACGGATTCTAACTTTTCCCGGTACTGGCCCGGATTCTACCATTTTCGGGTATTCACACCGATTCTACCCTTTTCAGGGTATGGTTCGGACAGTTTTTCGATACTCGCACGGATTCTACCTTTCCCCGGTACTGCCCCGGATTCTACCATTTTCGGGTATTCACACCGATTCTACCCTTTTCACGGTCTGGTTCGGACAGTTTATCGGTACTCGCACGGATTCTAACTTTTCCCGGTACTGGCCCGGATTCTACCATTTTCGGGTATTCACACCGATTCTACCCTTTTCAGGGTATGGTTCGGACAGGTTTTGGATACTCGCACGGATTCTACCTTTTCAAGGTACTGGCCCCGATTCTACCATTTTCGGGTATTGACACCGATTCTACCCTTTTCAGGGTATGGTTCGGACAGTTTTTCGATACTCGCACGGATTCTACCTTTCCCCGGTACTGGCCCGGATTCTACCATTTTCGGGTATTCACACCGATTCTACCCTTTTCACGGTCTGGTTCGGACAGTTTATCGGTACTCGCACAATTCTAACTTTTCCCGGTACTGGCCCGGATTCTACCATTTTCGGGTATTCACACCGATTCTACCCTTTTCAGGGTATGGTTCGGACAGTTTTTCGATACTCGCACGGATTCTACCTTTCCCCGGTACTGGCCCGGATTCTACCAGTTTCGGGTATTCACACCGATTCTACCCTTTTCACGGTCTGGTTCGGACAGTTTATCGGTACTCGCACAATTCTAACTTTTCCCGGTACTGGCCCGGATTCTACCATTTTCGGGTATTCACACCGATTCTACCCTTTTCAGGGTATGGTTCGGACAGTTTTTCGATACTCGCACGGTTTCTACCTTTCCCCGGTACTGGCCCGGATTCTACCATTTTCGGGTATTCACACCGATTCTACCCTTTTCACGGTCTGGTTCGGACAGTTTATCGGTACTCGCACGGATTCTAACTTTTCCCGGTACTGGCCCGGATTCTACCATTTTCGGGTATTCAGACCGATTCTACCCTTTTCAGGGTATGGTCCGGACAGTTTTTCGATATTCGCACGGATTCTACCTTTTCCCGGTACTGCCCAGGATTCTACCATTTTCGGGTATTCACACCGATTCTACCCTTTTCAGGGTATGGTCCGGACAGTTTTTCGATACTCGCACGGATTCTACCTTTTCCCGGTACTGGCCCGGATTCTACCATTTTCGGGTATTCACACCGATTCTACCCTTTTCAGGGTATGGTCCGGACAGTTTTTCGATATTCGCACGGATTCTACCTTTTCCCGGTACTGGCCCGGATTCTACCATTTTCGGGTATTCACACCGATTCTACCCTTTTCAGGGTATGGTCCGGACAGTTTTTCGATACTCGCACGGATTCTACCTTTTCCCGGTATTGCCCAGGATTCTACCATTTTCGGGTATTGACACCGATTCTACCCTTTTCAGGGTATGGTTCGGACAGTTTTTCGATACTCGCACGGATTCTACCTTTCCCCGGTACTGGCCCGGATTCTACCATTTTCGGGTATTCACACCGATTCTACCCTTTTCACGGTCTGGTTCGGACAGTTTATCGGTACTCGCACGGATTCTAACTTTTCCCGGTACTGGCCCGGATTCTACCATTTTCGGGTATTCACACCGATTCTACCCTTTTCAGGGTATGGTCCGTAACAGTTTTTCGATATTCGCACGGATTCTACCTTTTCCCGGTACTGCCCAGGATTCTACCATTTTCGGGTATTCACACCGATTCTACCCTTTTCAGGGTATGGTCCGGACAGTTTTTCGATATTCGCACGGATTCTACCTTTTCCCGGTACTGGGCCGGATTCTACCATTTTCGGGTATTCACACCGATTCTACCCTTTTCACGGTCTGGTTCGGACAGTTTATCGGTACTCGCACGGATTCTACCTTTTCCCGGTACTGCCCATGATTCTACCATTTTCGGGTATTCACACCGATTCTACCCTTTTCAGGGTATGGTTCGGACAGGTTTTGGATACTCGCACGGATTCTACCTTTTCAAGGTACTGGCCCCGATTCTACCATTTTCGGGTATTGACACCGATTCTACCCTTTTCAGGGTATGGTTCGGACAGTTTATCGGTACTCGCACGGATTCTACCTTTTCCCGGTACTGCCCAGGATTCTACCATTTTCGGGTATTCACACCGATTCTACTCTTTTCAGGGTATGGTCCGGACAGTTTTTCGATACTCGCACGGATTCTACCTTTTCCAGGTATTGCCCAGGATTCTACCATTTTCGGGTATTGACACCGATTCTACCCTTTTCAGGGTATGGTTCGGACAGTTTTTCGATATTCGCACGGATTCTACCTTTTCCCGGTACTGGCCCGGATTCTACCATTTTCGGGTATTCACACCGATTCTAACCTTTTCACGGTCTGGTTCGGACAGTTTATCGGTACTCGCACGGATTCTAACTTTTCCCGGTACTGCCCAGGATTCTACCATTTTCGGGTATTCACACCGATTCTACCCTTTTCAGGGTATGGTCCGGACAGTTTTTCGATACTCGCACGGATTCTACCTTTTCCCGGTATTGCCCAGGATTCTACCATTTTCGGGTATTGACACCGATTCTACCCTTTTCAGGGTATGGTTCGGACAGTTTTTCGATACTCGCACGGATTCTACCTTTCCCCGGTACTGGCCCAGATTCTACCATTTTCGGGTATTCACACCGATTCTACTCTTTTCAGGGTATGGTCCGGACAGTTTTTCGATACTCGCACGGATTCTACCTTTTCCCGGTATTGCCCAGGATTCTACCATTTTCGGGTATTGACACCGATTCTACCCTTTTCAGGGTATGGTTCGGACAGTTTTTCGATACTCGCACGGATTCTACCTTTCCCCGGTACTGGCCCGGATTCTATCATTTTCGGGTATTCACACCGATTCTACCCTGTTCACGGTCTGGTTCGGACAGTTTATCGGTACTCGCACGGATTCTAACTTTTCCCGTTACTGGCCCGGATTCTACCATTTTCGGGTATTCAGACCGATTCTACCCTTTTCAGGGTATGGTCCGGACAGTTTTTCGATATTCGCACGGATTCTACCTTTTCCCGGTACTGGCCCGGATTCTACCATTTTCGGGTATTCACACTGATTCTACCCTTTTCACGGTCTGGTTCGGACAGTTTATCGGTACTCGCACGGATTCTACCTTTTCCCGGTACTGCCCAGGATTCTACCATTTTCGGGTATTCACACCGATTCTACTCTTTTCAGGGTATGGTCCGGACAGTTTTTCGATACTCGCACGGATTCTACCTTTTCCCGGTATTGCCCAGGATTCTACCATTTTCGGGTATTGACACCGATTCTACCCTTTTCAGGGTATGGTTCGGACAGTTTTTCGATACTCGCACGGATTCTACCTTTCCCCGGTACTGGCCCAGATTCTACCATTTTCGGGTATTCACACCGATTCTACTCTTTTCAGGGTATGGTCCGGACAGTTTTTCGATACTCGCACGGATTCTACCTTTTCCCGGTATTGCCCAGGATTCTACCATTTTCGGGTATTGACACCGATTCTACCCTTTTCAGGGTATGGTTCGGACAGTTTTTCGATACTCGCACGGATTCTACCTTTCCCCGGTACTGGCCCGGATTCTATCATTTTCGGGTATTCACACCGATTCTACCCTTTTCACGGTCTGGTTCGGACAGTTTATCGGTACTCGCACGGATTCTAACTTTTCCCGTTACTGGCCCGGATTCTACCATTTTCGGGTATTCACACCGATTCTACCCTTTTCACGGTCTGGTTCGGACAGTTTATCGGTACTCGCACAATTCTAACTTTTCCCGGTACTGGCCCGGATTCTACCATTTTCGGGTATTCACACCGATTCTACCCTTTTCAGGGTATGGTTCGGACAGTTTTTCGATACTCGCACGGATTCTACCTTTCCCCGGTACTGGCCCGGATTCTACCAGTTTCGGGTATTCACACCGATTCTACCCTTTTCACGGTCTGGTTCGGACAGTTTATCGGTACTCGCACAATTCTAACTTTTCCCGGTACTGGCCCGGATTCTACCATTTTCGGGTATTCACACCGATTCTACCCTTTTCAGGGTATGGTTCGGACAGTTTTTCGATACTCGCACGGATTCTACCTTTCCCCGGTACTGGCCCGGATTCTACCATTTTCGGGTATTCACACCGATTCTACCCTTTTCACGGTCTGGTTCGGACAGTTTATCGGTACTCGCACGGATTCTAACTTTTCCCGGTACTGGCCCGGATTCTACCATTTTCGGGTATTCAGACCGATTCTACCCTTTTCAGGGTATGGTCCGGACAGTTTTTCGATATTCGCACGGATTCTACCTTTTCCCCGGTACTGCCCAGGATTCTACCATTTTCGGGTATTCACACCGATTCTACCCTTTTCAGGGTATGGTCCGGACAGTTTTTCGATACTCGCACGGATTCTACCTTTTCCCGGTACTGGCCCGGATTCTACCATTTTCGGGTATTCACACCGATTCTACCCTTTTCAGGGTATGGTCCGGACAGTTTTTCGATATTCGCACGGATTCTACCTTTTCCTGGTACTGGCCCGGATTCTACCATTTTCGGGTATTCACACCGATTCTACCCTTTTCAGGGTATGGTCCGGACAGTTTTTCGATACTCGCACGGATTCTACCTTTTCCCGGTATTGCCCAGGATTCTACCATTTTCGGGTATTGACACCGATTCTACCCTTTTCAGGGTATGGTTCGGACAGTTTTTCGATACTCGCACGGATTCTACCTTTCCCCGGTACTGGCCCGGATTCTACCATTTTCGGGTATTCACACCGATTCTACCCTTTTCACGGTCTGGTTCGGACAGTTTATCGGTACTCGCACGGATTCTAACTTTTCCCGGTACTGGCCCGGATTCTACCATTTTCGGGTATTCACACCGATTCTACCCTTTTCAGGGTATGGTCCGTAACAGTTTTTCGATATTCGCACGGATTCTACCTTTTCCCGGTACTGCCCAGGATTCTACCATTTTCGGGTATTCACACCGATTCTACCCTTTTCAGGGTATGGTCCGGACAGTTTTTCGATATTCGCACGGATTCTACCTTTTCCCGGTACTGGGCCGGATTCTACCATTTTCGGGTATTCACACCGATTCTACCCTTTTCACGGTCTGGTTCGGACAGTTTATCGGTACTCGCACGGATTCTACCTTTTCCCGGTACTGCCCATGATTCTACCATTTTCGGGTATTCACACCGATTCTACCCTTTTCAGGGTATGGTTCGGACAGGTTTTGGATACTCGCACGGATTCTACCTTTTCAAGGTACTGGCCCCGATTCTACCATTTTCGGGTATTGACACCGATTCTACCCTTTTCAGGGTATGGTTCGGACAGTTTATCGGTACTCGCACGGATTCTACCTTTTCCCGGTACTGCCCAGGATTCTACCATTTTCGGGTATTCACACCGATTCTACTCTTTTCAGGGTATGGTCCGGACAGTTTTTCGATACTCGCACGGATTCTACCTTTTCCAGGTATTGCCCAGGATTCTACCATTTTCGGGTATTGACACCGATTCTACCCTTTTCAGGGTATGGTTCGGACAGTTTTTCGATATTCGCACGGATTCTACCTTTTCCCGGTACTGGCCCGGATTCTACCATTTTCGGGTATTCACACCGATTCTAACCTTTTCACGGTCTGGTTCGGACAGTTTATCGGTACTCGCACGGATTCTAACTTTTCCCGGTACTGCCCAGGATTCTACCATTTTCGGGTATTCACACCGATTCTACCCTTTTCAGGGTATGGTCCGGACAGTTTTTCGATACTCGCACGGATTCTACCTTTTCCCGGTACTGGCCCGGATTCTACCATTTTCGGGTATTCACACTGATTCTACCCTTTTCACGGTCTGGTTCGGACAGTTTATCGGTACTCGCACGGATTCTACCTTTTCCCGGTACTGCCCAGGATTCTACCATTTTCGGGTATTCACACCGATTCTACTCTTTTCAGGGTATGGTCCGGACAGTTTTTCGATACTCGCACGGATTCTACCTTTTCCCGGTATTGCCCAGGATTCTACCATTTTCGGGTATTGACACCGATTCTACCCTTTTCAGGGTATGGTTCGGACAGTTTTTCGATACTCGCACGGATTCTACCTTTCCCCGGTACTGGCCCAGATTCTACCATTTTCGGGTATTCACACCGATTCTACTCTTTTCAGGGTATGGTCCGGACAGTTTTTCGATACTCGCACGGATTCTACCTTTTCCCGGTATTGCCCAGGATTCTACCATTTTCGGGTATTGACACCGATTCTACCCTTTTCAGGGTATGGTTCGGACAGTTTTTCGATACTCGCACGGATTCTACCTTTCCCCGGTACTGGCCCGGATTCTATCATTTTCGGGTATTCACACCGATTCTACCCTGTTCACGGTCTGGTTCGGACAGTTTATCGGTACTCGCACGGATTCTAACTTTTCCCGTTACTGGCCCGGATTCTACCATTTTCGGGTATTCAGACCGATTCTACCCTTTTCAGGGTATGGTCCGGACAGTTTTTCGATATTCGCACGGATTCTACCTTTTCCCGGTACTGGCCCGGGATTCTACCATTTTCGGGTATTCACACTGATTCTACCCTTTTCACGGTCTGGTTCGGACAGTTTATCGGTACTCGCACGGATTCTACCTTTTCCCGGTACTGCCCAGGATTCTACCATTTTCGGGTATTCACACCGATTCTACTCTTTTCAGGGTATGGTCCGGACAGTTTTTCGATACTCGCACGGATTCTACCTTTTCCCGGTATTGCCCAGGATTCTACCATTTTCGGGTATTGACACCGATTCTACCCTTTTCAGGGTATGGTTCGGACAGTTTTTCGATACTCGCACGGATTCTACCTTTCCCCGGTACTGGCCCAGATTCTACCATTTTCGGGTATTCACACCGATTCTACTCTTTTCAGGGTATGGTCCGGACAGTTTTTCGATACTCGCACGGATTCTACCTTTTCCCGGTATTGCCCAGGATTCTACCATTTTCGGGTATTGACACCGATTCTACCCTTTTCAGGGTATGGTTCGGACAGTTTTTCGATACTCGCACGGATTCTACCTTTCCCCGGTACTGGCCCGGATTCTATCATTTTCGGGTATTCACACCGATTCTACCCTTTTCACGGTCTGGTTCGGACAGTTTATCGGTACTCGCACGGATTCTAACTTTTCCCGTTACTGGCCCGGATTCTACCATTTTCGGGTATTCAGACCGATTCTACCCTTTTCAGGGTATGGTTCGGACAGTTTTTCGATATTCGCACGGATTCTACCTTTTCCCGGTACTGGCCCGGATTCTACCATTTTCGGGTATTCACACCGATTCTACCCTTTTCACGGTCTGGTTCGGACAGTTTATCGGTACTCGCACGGATTCTAACTTTTCCCGGTACTGCCCAGGATTCTACCATTTTCGGGTATTCACACCGATTCTACCCTTTTCAGGGTATGGTCCGGACAGTTTTTCGATACTCGCACGGATTCTACCTTTTCCCTGGTACTGGCCCGGATTCTACCATTTTCGGGTATTCACACTGATTCTACCCTTTTCACGGTCTGGTTCGGACAGTTTATCGGTACTCGCACGGATTCTACCTTTTCCCGGTACTGCCCAGGATTCTACCATTTTCGGGTATTCACACCGATTCTACTCTTTTCAGGGTATGGTCCGGACAGTTTTTCGATACTCGCACGGATTCTACCTTTTCCCGGTATTGCCCAGGATTCTACCATTTTCGGGTATTGACACCGATTCTACCCTTTTCAGGGTATGGTTCGGACAGTTTTCCGATACTCGCACGGATTTACCTTTCCCCGGTACTGGCCCAGATTCTACCATTTTCGGGTATTCACACCGATTCTACTCTTTTCAGGGTATGGTCCGGACAGTTTTTCGATACTCGCACGGATTCTACCTTTTCCCGGTACTGGCCCGGATTCTACCATTTTCGGGTATTCACACCGATTCTACCCTTTTCAGGGTATGGTCCGTAACAGTTTTTCGATATTCGCACGGATTCTACCTTTTCCCGGTACTGCCCAGGATTCTACCATTTTCGGGTATTCACACCGATTCTACCCTTTTCAGGGTATGGTCCGGACAGTTTTTCGATATTCGCACGGATTCTACCTTTTCCCGGTACTGGGCCGGATTCTACCATTTTCGGGTATTCACACCGATTCTACCCTTTTCACGGTCTGGTTCGGACAGTTTATCGGTACTCGCACGGATTCTACCTTTTCCCGGTACTGCCCATGATTCTACCATTTTCGGGTATTCACACCGATTCTACCCTTTTCAGGGTATGGTTCGGACAGGTTTTGGATACTCGCACGGATTCTACCTTTTCAAGGTACTGGCCCCGATTCTACCATTTTCGGGTATTGACACCGATTCTACCCTTTTCAGGGTATGGTTCGGACAGTTTATCGGTACTCGCACGGATTCTACCTTTTCCCGGTACTGCCCAGGATTCTACCATTTTCGGGTGTTCACACCGATTCTACTCTTTTCAGGGTATGGTCCGGACAGTTTTTCGATACTCGCACGGATTCTACCTTTTCCCGGTATTGCCCAGGATTCTACCATTTTCGGGTATTGACACCGATTCTACCCTTTTCAGGGTATGGTTCGGACAGTTTTTCGATATTCGCACGGATTCTACCTTTTCCCGGTACTGGCCCGGATTCTACCATTTTCGGGTATTCACACCGATTCTACCCTTTTCACGGTCTGGTTCGGACAGTTTATCGGTACTCGCACGGATTCTAACTTTTCCCGGTACTGCCCAGGATTCTACCATTTTCGGGTATTCACACCGATTCTACCCTTTTCAGGGTATGGTCCGGACAGTTTTTCGATACTCGCACGGATTCTACCTTTTCCCGGTACTGGCCCGGATTCTACCATTTTCGGGTATTCACACTGATTCTACCCTTTTCACGGTCTGGTTCGGACAGTTTATCGGTACTCGCACGGATTCTACCTTTTCCCGGTACTGCCCAGGATTCTACCATTTTCGGGTATTCACACCGATTCTACTCTTTTCAGGGTATGGTCCGGACAGTTTTTCGATACTCGCACGGATTCTACCTTTTCCCGGTATTGCCCAGGATTCTACCATTTTCGGGTATTGACACCGATTCTACCCTTTTCAGGGTATGGTTCGGACAGTTTTTCGATACTCGCACGGATTCTACCTTTCCCCGGTACTGGCCCAGATTCTACCATTTTCGGGTATTCACACCGATTCTACTCTTTTCAGGGTATGGTCCGGACAGTTTTTCGATACTCGCACGGATTCTACCTTTTCCCGGTATTGCCCAGGATTCTACCATTTTCGGGTATTGACACCGATTCTACCCTTTTCAGGGTATGGTTCGGACAGTTTTTCGATACTCGCACGGATTCTACCTTTCCCCGGTACTGGCCCGGATTCTATTATTTTCGGGTATTCACACCGATTCTACCCTTTTCACGGTCTGGTTCGGACAGTTTATCGGTACTCGCACGGATTCTAACTTTTCCCGGTACTGGCCCGGATTCTACCATTTTCGGGTATTCAGACCGATTCTACCCTTTTCAGGGTATGGTCCGGACAGTTTTTCGATATTCGCACGGATTCTACCTTTTCCCGGTACTGCCCAGGATTCTACCATTTTCGGGTATTCACACCGATTCTACCCTTTTCAGGGTATGGTCCGGACAGTTTTTCGATACTCGCACGGATTCTACCTTTTCCCGGTACTGGCCCGGATTCTACCATTTTCGGGTATTCACACCGATTCTACCCTTTTCAGGGTATGGTCCGGACAGTTTTTCGATATTCGCACGGATTCTACCTTTTCCCGGTACTGGCCCGGATTCTACCATTTTCGGGTATTCACACCGATTCTACCCTTTTCAGGGTATGGTCCGGACAGTTTTTCGATACTCGCACGGATTCTACCTTTTCCCGGTATTGCCCAGGATTCTACCATTTTCGGGTATTGACACCGATTCTACCCTTTTCAGGGTATGGTTCGGACAGTTTTTCGATACTCGCACGGATTCTACCTTTCCCCGGTACTGGCCCAGATTCTACCATTTTCGGGTATTCACACCGATTCTACTCTTTTAAGGGTATGGTCCGGACAGTTTTTCGATACTCGCACGGATTCTACCTTTTCCCGGTACTGGCCCGGATTCTACCATTTTCGGGTATTCACACCGATTCTACCCTTTTCAGGGTATGGTCCGGACAGTTTTTCGATACTCGCACGGATTCTACCTTTTCCCGGTATTGCCCAGGATTCTACCATTTTCGGGTATTGACACCGATTCTACCCTTTTCAGGGTATGGTTCGGACAGTTTTTCAATACTCGCACGGATTCTACCTTTCCCCGGTACTGGCCCAGATTCTACCATTTTCGGGTATTCACACCGATTCTACTCTTTTAAGGGTATGGTCCGGACAGTTTTTCGATACTCGCACGGATTCTACCTTTTCCCGGTACTGGCCCGGATTCTACCATTTTCGGGTATTCACACCGATTCTACCCTTTTCACGGTCTGGTTCGGACAGTTTATCGGTACTCGCACGGATTCTACCTTTTCCCGGTACTGCCCATGATTCTACCATTTTCGGGTATTCACACCGATTCTACCCTTTTCAGGGTATGGTTCGGACAGGTTTTGGATACTCGTACGGATTCTACCTTTTCAAGGTACTGGCCCCGATTCTACCATTTTCGGGTATACACACCGATTCTACCCTTTGCAGGGTCTGGCCTAGACAATTTTTCGGTACTCGCACGGATTCTACCTTTTCCCGGTATTGGCCCGGATTCTACCATTTTCGGGTATTCACACCGATTCTACCCTTTTCAGGGTATGGTTCGGACAGTTTTTGGATACTCGCACGGATTCTACCTTTTCCCGGTACTGGCCCGGATTCTACCATTTTCGGGTATTGACACCGATTCTACCCTTTTCAGGGTATGGTTCGGACAGTTTTTCTATACTGGCACGGATTCTACCTTTTCCCGGTACTGCCCAGGATTCTACCATTTTCTTGTATTCACACCGATTCTACCCTTTTCAGGGTATGGTCCGGACAGTTTTTCGGTACTCGCACGGATTCTACCTTTTCCCGGTATTGCCCAGGATTCTACCATTTTCGGGTATTGACACCGATTCTACCCTTTTCAGGGTATGGTTCGGACAGTTTTTCGATACTCGCACGGATTCTACCTTTCCCCGGTACTGGCCCGGATTCTACCATTTTCGGGTATTCACACCGATTCTACTCTTTTCAGGGTATGGTCCGGACAGTTTTTCGATACTCGCACGGATTCTACCTTTTCCCGGTATTGCCCAGGATTCTACCATTTTCGGGTATTGACACCGATTCTACCCTTTTCAGGGTATGGTTCGGACAGTTTTTCGATATTCGCACGGATTGTACCTTTTCCCGGTACTGGCCCGGATTCTACCATTTTCGGGTATTCACACCGATTCTACCCTTTTCACGGTCTGGTTCGGACAGTTTATCGGTACTCGCACGGATTCTAACTTTTCCCGGTACTGCCCAGGATTCTACCATTTTCGGGTATTCACACCGATTCTACCCTTTTCAGGGTATGGTCCGGACAGTTTTTCGATACTCGCACGGATTCTACCTTTTCCCGGTACTGGCCCGGATTCTACCATTTTCGGGTATTCACACTGATTCTACCCTTTTCACGGTCTGGTTCGGACAGTTTATCGGTACTCGCATGGATTCTACCTTTTCCCGGTACTGCCCAGGATTCTACCATTTTCGGGTATTCACACCGATTCTACTCTTTTTAGGGTATGGTCCGGACAGTTTTTCGATACTCGCACGGATTCTACCTTTTCCCGGTATTGCCCAGGATTCTACCATTTTCGGGTATTGACACCGATTCTACCCTTTTCAGGGTATGGTTCGGACAGTTTTTCGATATTCGCACGGATTCTACCTTTTCCCGGTACTGGGCCCGGATTCTACCATTTTCGGGTATTCACACCGATTCTACCCTTTTCACGGTCTGGTTCGGACAGTTTATCGGTACTCGCACGGATTCTAACTTTTCCCCGGTACTGCCCAGGATTCTACCATTTTCGGGTATTCACACCGATTCTACCCTTTTCAGGGTATGGTCCGGACAGTTTTTCAATACTCGCACGGATTCTACCTTTTCCCGGTACTGGCCCGGATTCTACCATTTTCGGGTATTCACACTGATTCTACCCTTTTCACGGTCTGGTTCGGACAGTTTATCGGTACTCGCACGGATTCTACCTTTTCCCGGTACTGCCCAGGATTCTACCATTTTCGGGTATTCACACCGATTCTACTCTTTTCAGGGTATGGTCCGGACAGTTTTTCGATACTCGCACGGATTCTACCTTTTCCCGGTATTGCCCAGGATTCTACCATTTTCGGGTATTGACACCGATTCTACCCTTTTCAGGGTATGGTTCGGACAGTTTTTCGATATTCGCACGGATTCTACCTTTTCCCGGTACTGGCCCGGATTCTACCATTTTCGGGTATTCACACCGATTCTACCCTTTTCACGGTCTGGTTCGGACAGTTTATCGGTACTCGCACGGATTCTACCTTTTCCCGGTACTGCCCAGGATTCTACCATTTTCGGGTATTCACACCGATTCTACCCTTTTCAGGGTATGGTCCGGAAAGTTTTTCGATACTCGCACGGATTCTACCTTTTCCCGGTACTGGCCCGGATTCTACCATTTTCGGGTATTCACACCGATTCTACCCTTTTCACGGTCTGGTTCGGACAGTTTATCGGTACTCGCATGGATTCTACCTTTTCCCGCTACTGCCCAGGATTCTACCATTTTCGGGTATTCACACCGATTCTACTCTTTTCAGGGTATGGTCCGGACAGTTTTTCGATACTCGCACGGATTCTACCTTTTCCCGGTATTGCCCAGGATTCTACCATTTTCGGGTATTGACACCGATTCTACCCTTTTCAGGGTATGGTTGGGACAGTTTTTCGATATTCGCACGGATTCTACCTTTTCCCGGTACTGGCCCGGATTCTACCATTTTCGGGTATTCACACCGATTCTACCCTTTTCACGGTCTGGTTCGGACAGTTTATCGGTACTCGCACGGATTCTACCTTTTCCCGGTACTGCCCAGGATTCTACCATTTTCGGGTATTCACACCGATTCTACCCTTTTCAGGGTATGGTTCGGACAGTTTTTGGATACTCGCACGGATTCTACCTTTTCCCGGTACTGGCCCGGATTCTACCATTTTCGGGTATTCACACCGATTCTACCCTTTTCAGGGTATGGTCCGGACAGTTTTTCGATACTCGCACGGATTCTACCTTTTCCCGGTATTGCCCAGGATTCTACCATTTTCGGGTATTGACACCGATTCTACCCTTTTCAGGGTATGGTTCGGACAGTTTTTCGATACTCGCACGGATTCTACCTTTCCCCGGTACTGGCCCAGATTCTACCATTTTCGGGTATTCACACCGATTCTACTCTTTTCAGGGTATGGTCCGGACAGTTTTTCGATACTCGCACGGATTCTACCTTTTCCCGGTACTGGCTCGGATTCTACCATTTTCGGGTATTCACACCGATTCTACCCTTTTCACGGTCTGGTTCGGACAGTTTATCGGTACTCGCACGGATTCTACCTTTTCTCGGTACTGCCCATGATTCTACCATTTTCGGGTATTCACACCGATTCTACCCTTTTCAGGGTATGGTTCGGACAGGTTTTGGATACTCGCACGGATTCTTCCTTTTCAAGGTACTGGCCCCGATTCTACCATTTTCGGGTATACACACCGATTCTACCCTTTGCAGGGTCTGGCCTAGACAATTTTTCGGTACTCGCACGGATTCTACCTTTTCCCGGTATTGGCCCGGATTCTACCATTTTCGGGTATTCACACCGATTCTACCCTTTTCAGGGTATGGTTCGGACAGTTTTTGGATACTCGCACGGATTCTACCTTTTCCCGGTATTGGCCCGGATTCTACCATTTTCGGGTATTCACACCGATTCTACCCTTTTCACGGTCTGGTTCGGACAGTTTATCGGTACTCGCATGGATTCTACCTTTTCCCGCTACTGCCCAGGATTCTACCATTTTCGGGTATTCACACCGATTCTACTCTTTTCAGGGTATGGTCCGGACAGTTTTTCGATACTCGCATGGATTCTACCTTTTCCCGGTATTGCCCAGGATTCTACCATTTTCGGGTATTGACACCGATTCTACCCTTTTCAGGGTATGGTTGGGACAGTTTTTCGATATTCGCACGGATTCTACCTTTTCCCGGTACTGGCCCGGATTCTACCATTTTCGGGTATTCACACCGATTCTACCCTTTTCACAGTCTGGTTCGGACAGTTTATCGGTACTCGCACGGATTCTACCTTTTCCCGGTACTGCCCAGGATTCTACCATTTTCGGGTATTCACACCGATTCTACCCTTTTCAGGGTATGGTTCGGACAGTTTTTGGATACTCGCACGGATTCTACCTTTTCCCGGTACTGGCCCGGATTCTACCATTTTCGGGTATTCACACCGATTCTACCCTTTTCAGGGTATGGTCCGGACAGTTTTTCGATACTCGCACGGATTCTACCTTTTCCCGGTATTGCCCAGGATTCTACCATTTTCGGGTATTGACACCGATTCTACCCTTTTCAGGGTATGGTTCGGACAGTTTTTCGATACTCGCACGGATTCTACCTTTCCCCGGTACTGGCCCAGATTCTACCATTTTCGGGTATTCACACCGATTCTACTCTTTTCAGGGTATGGTCCGGACAGTTTTTCGATACTCGCACGGATTCTACCTTTTCCCGGTACTGGCCCGGATTCTACCATTTTCGGGTATTCACACCGATTCTACCCTTTTCACGGTCTGGTTCGGACAGTTTATCGGTACTCGCACGGATTCTACCTTTTCTCGGTACTGCCCATGATTCTACCATTTTCGGGTATTCACACCGATTCTACCCTTTTCAGGGTATGGTTCGGACAGGTTTTGGATACTCGCACGGATTCTACCTTTTCAAGGTACTGGCCCCGATTCTACCATTTTCGGGTATACACACCAATTCTACCCTTTGCAGGGTCTGGCCTAGACAATTTTTCGGTACTCACACGGATTCTACCTTTTCCCGGTATTGGCCCGGATTCTACCATTTTCGGGTATTCACACCGATTCTACCCTTTTCAGGGTATGGTTCGGACAGTTTTTGGATACTCGCACGGATTCTACCTTTTCCCGGTACTGGCCCGGATTCTACCATTTTCGGGTATTCACACCGATTCTACTCTTTTCAGGGTATGGTCCGGACAGTTTTTCGATACTCGCACGGATTCTACCTTTTCCCGGTATTGCCCAGGATTCTACCATTTTCGGGTATTCACACCGATTCTACTCTTTTCAGGGTATGGTCCGGACAGTTTTTCGATACTCGCACGGATTCTACCTTTTCCCGGTATTGCCCAGGATTCTACCATTTTCGGGTATTGACACCGATTCTACCCTTTTCAGGGTATGGTTCGGACAGTTTTTCGATATTCGCACGGATTCTACCTTTTCCCGGTACTGGCCCGGATTCTACCATTTTCGGGTATTCACACCGATTCTACCATTTTCACGGTCTGGTTCGGACAGTTTATCGGTACTCGCACGGATTCTACCTTTTCTCGGTACTGCCCATGATTCTACCATTTTCGGGTATTCACACCGATTCTACCCTTTTCAGGGTATGGTTCGGACAGGTTTTGGATACTCGCACGGATTCTTCCTTTTCAAGGTACTGGCCCCGATTCTACCATTTTCGGGTATACACACCGATTCTACCCTTTGCAGGGTCTGGCCTAGACAATTTTTCGGTACTCGCACGGATTCTACCTTTTCCCGGTATTGGCCCGGATTCTACCATTTTCGGGTATTCACACCGATTCTACCCTTTTCAGGGTATGGTTCGGACAGTTTTTGGATACTCGCACGGATTCTACCTTTTCCCGGTATTGGCCCGGATTCTACCATTTTCGGGTATTCACACCGATTCTACCCTTTTCACGGTCTGGTTCGGACAGTTTATCGGTACTCGCATGGATTCTACCTTTTCCCGCTACTGCCCAGGATTCTACCATTTTCGGGTATTCACACCGATTCTACTCTTTTCAGGTTATGGTCCGGACAGTTTTTCGATACTCGCACGGATTCTACCTTTTCCCGGTATTGCCCAGGATTCTACCATTTTCGGGTATTGACACCGATTCTACCCTTTTCAGGGTATGGTTGGGACAGTTTTTCGATACTCGCACGGATTCTACCTTTTCCCGGTATTGCCCAGGATTCTACCATTTTCGGGTATTGACACCAATTCTACCCTTTTCAGGGTATGGTTCGGACAGTTTTTCGATATTCGCACGGATTCTACCTTTTCCCGGTATTGGCCCGGATTCTACCATTTTCGGGTATTCACACCGATTCTACCCTTTTCAGGGTATGGTTCGGACAGTTTTTGGATACTCGCACGGATTCTACCTTTTCCCGGTACTGGCCCGGATTCTACCATTTTCGGGTATTCACACCGATTCTACTCTTTTCAGGGTATGGTCCGGACAGTTTTTCGATACTCGCACGAATTCTACCTTTTCCCGGTATTGCCCAGGATTCTACCATTTTCGGGTATTCACACCGATTCTACTCTTTTCAGGGTATGGTCCGGACAGTTTTTCGATACTCGCACGGATTCTACCTTTTCCCGGTATTGCCCAGGATTCTACCATTTTCGGGTATTGACACCGATTCTACCCTTTTCAGGGTATGGTTCGGACAGTTTTTCGATATTCGCACGGATTCTACCTTTTCTCGGTACTGGCCCGGATTCTACCATTTTCGGGTATTCACACCGATTCTACCCTTTTCACGGTCTGGTTCGGACAGTTTATCGGTACTCGCACGGATTCTAACTTTTCCCGGTACTGCCCAGGATTCTACCATTTTCGGGTATTCACACCGATTCTACCCTTTTCAGGGTATGGTCCGGACAGTTTTTCGATACTCGCACGGATTCTACCTTTTCCCGGTATTGCCCAGGATTCTACCATTTTCGGGTATTGACACCGATTCTACCCTTTTCAGGGTATGGTTCGGACATTTTTTCGATATTCGCACGGATTCTACCTTTTCCCGGTACTGGCCCGGATTCTACCATTTTCGGGTATTCACACCGATTCTACCCTTTTCACGGTCTGGTTCGGACAGTTTATCGGTACTCGCACGGATTCTACCTTTTCCCGGTACTGCCCAGGATTCTACCATTTTCGGGTATTCACACCGATTCTACTCTTTTCAGGGTATGGTCCGGACAGTTTTTCGATACTCGCACGGATTCTACCTTTTCCCGGTATTGCCCAGGATTCTACCATTTTCGGGTATTCACACCGATTCTACTCTTTTCAGGGTATGGTCCGGACAGTTTTTCGATTCTCGCACGGATTCTACCTTTTCCCGGTATTGCCCAGGATTCTACCATTTTCGGGTATTGACACCGATTCTACCCTTTTCAGGGTATGGTTCGGACAGTTTGTCGATATTCGCACGGATTCTACCTTTTCCCGGTACTGGCCCGGATTCTACCATTTTCGGGTATTCACACCGATTCTACCCTTTTCACGGTCTGGTTCGGACAGTTTATCGGTACTCGCACGGATTCTAACTTTTCCCGGTACTGCCCAGGATTCTACCATTTTCGGGTATTCACACCGATTCTACCCTTTTCAGGGTATGGTCCGGACAGTTTTTCGATACTCGCACGGATTCTACCTTTTCCCGGTATTGCCCAGGATTCTACCATTTTCGGGTATTGACACCGATTCTACCCTTTTCAGGGTATGGTTCGGACATTTTTTCGATATTCGCACGGATTCTACCTTTTCCCAGTACTGGCCCGGATTCTACCATTTTCGGGTATTCACACCGATTCTACCCTTTTCACGGTCTGGTTCGGACAGTTTATCGGTACTCGCACGGATTCTACCTTTTCCCGGTACTCGCCCAGGATTCTACCATTTTCGGGTATTCACACCGATTCTACTCTTTTCAGGGTATGGTCCGGACAGTTTTTCGATACTCGCACGGATTCTACCTTTTCCCGGTATTGCCCAGGATTCTACCATTTTCGGGTATTGACACCGATTCTACCCTTTTCAGGGTATGGTTCGGACAGTTTTTCGATATTCGCACGGATTCTACCTTTTCCCGGTACTGGCCCGGATTCTACCATTTTCGGGTATTCACACCGATTCTACCCTTTTCACGGTCTGGTTCGGACAGTTTATCGGTACTCGCACGGATTCTACCTTTTCCCGGTACTGCCCAGGATTCTACCATTTTCGGGTATTCACACCGATTCTACCCTTTTCAGGGTATGGTTCGGACAGTTTTTGGATACTCGCACGGATTCTACCTTTTCCCGGTACTGGACCGGATTCTACCATTTTCGGGTATTCACACCGATTCTACCCTTTTCAGGGTATGGTCCGGACAGTTTTTCGATACTCGCACGGATTCTACCTTTTCCCGGTATTGCCCAGGATTCTACCATTTTCGGGTATTGACACCGATTCTACCCTTTTCAGGGTATGGTTCGGACAGTTTTTCGATACTCGCACGGATTCTACCTTTCCCCGGTACTGGCCCAGATTCTACCATTTTCGGGTATTCACACCGATTCTACTCTTTTCAGGGTATGGTCCGGACAGTTTTTCGATACTCGCACGGATTCTACCTTTTCCAGGTACTGGCCCGGATTCTACCATTTTCGGGTATTCACACCGATTCTACCCTTTTCACGGTCTGGTTCGGACAGTTTATCGGTACTCGCAC
The DNA here is from genome assembly GCA_946000675.1 of Vitis riparia x Vitis rupestris. Lineage (NCBI taxonomy): Eukaryota > Viridiplantae > Streptophyta > Magnoliopsida > Vitales > Vitaceae > Vitis > Vitis riparia x Vitis rupestris. Next base: position 105,704 of record CAMFZC010000509.1, on the reverse strand, counting down.
GGATTCTACCTTTTCCCGGTACTGCCCAGGATTCTACCATTTTCGGGTATTCACACCGATTCTACCCTTTTCAGGGTATGGTCCGGACAGTTTTTCGATACTCGCACGGATTCTACCTTTTCCCGGTACTGGCCCGGATTCTACCATTTTCGGGTATTCACACCGATTCTACCCTTTTCACGGTCTGGTTCGGACAGTTTATCGGTACTCGCATGGATTCTACCTTTTCCCGCTACTGCCCAGGATTCTATCATTTTCGGGTATTCACACCGATTCTACTCTTTTCAGGGTATGGTCCGGACAGTTTTTCGATACTCGCACGGAATATACCTTTTCCCGGTATTGCCCAGGATTCTACCATTTTCGGGTATTGACACCGATTCTACCCTTTTCAGGGTATGGTTCGGACAGTTTTTCGATATTCGCACGGATTCTACCTTTTCCCGGTATTGCCCAGGATTCTACCATTTTCGGGTATTGACACCGATTCTACCCTTTTCAGGGTATGGTTCGGACAGTTTTTCGATACTCGCACGGATTCTACCTTTCCCCGGTACTGGCCCAGATTCTACCATTTTCGGGTATTCACACCGATTCTACTCTTTTCAGGGTATGGTCCGGACAGTTTTTCGATACTCGCACGGATTCTACCTTTTCCCGGTACTGGCCCGGATTCTACCATTTTCGGGTATTCACACCGATTCTACCCTTTTCACGGTCTGGTTCGGACAGTTTATCGGTACTCGCACGGATTCTAGCTTTTCCCGGTACTGCCCAGGATTCTACCATTTTCGGGTATTCACACCGATTCTACCCTTTTCAGGGTATGGTCCGGACAGTTTTTCGATACTCGCACGGATTCTACCTTTTCCCGGTACTGGCCCGGATTCTACCATTTTCGGGTATTCACACCGATTCTACCCTTTTCACGGTCTGGTTCGGACAGTTTATCGGTACTCGCATGGATTCTACCTTTTCCCGCTACTGCCCAGGATTCTATCATTTTCGGGTATTCACACCGATTCTACTCTTTTCAGGGTATGGTCCGGACAGTTTTTCGATACTCGCACGGATTCTACCTTTTCCCGGTATTGCCCAGGATTCTACCATTTTCGGGTATTGACACCGATTCTACCCTTTTCAGGGTATGGTTCGGACAGTTTTTCGATATTCGCACGGATTCTACCTTTTCCCGGTACTGGCCCGGATTCTACCATTTTCGGGTATTCACACCGATTCTACCCTTTTCACAGTCTGGTTCGGACAGTTTATCGGTACTCGCACGGATTCTACCTTTTCCCGGTACTGGCCCGGATTCTACCATTTTCGGGTATTCACACCGATTCTACCCTTTCCACGGTCTGGTTCGGACAGTTTATCGGTACTCGCATGGATTCTACCTTTTCCCGCTACTGCCCAGGATTCTATCATTTTCGGGTATTCACACCGATTCTACTCTTTTCAGGGTATGGTTCGGACAGTTTATCGGTACTCGCACGGATTCTAACTTTTCCTGGTACTGCCCAGGATTCTACCATTTTCGGGTATTCACACCGATTCTACCCTTTTCAGGGTATGGTTCGGACAGTTTTTCGATACTCGCACGGATTCTACCTTTCCCCGGTACTGGCCCAGATTCTACCATTTTCGGGTATTCACACCGATTCTACTCTTTTAAGGGTATGGTCCGGACAGTTTTTCGATACTCGCACGGATTCTACCTTTTCCCGGTACTGGCCCGGATTCTACCATTTTCGGGTATTCACACCGATTCTACCCTTTTCACGGTCTGGTTCGGACAGTTTATCGGTACTCGCACGGATTCTACCTTTTCCCGGTATTGCCCATGATTCTACCATTTTCGGGTATTCACACCGATTCTACCCTTTTCAGGGTATGGTTCGGACAGGTTTTGGATACTCGCACGGATTCTACCTTTTCAAGGTACTGGCCCCGATTCTACCATTTTCGGGTATACACACCGATTCTACCCTTTGCAGGGTCTGGCCTAGACAATTTTTCGGTACTCGCACGGATTCTACCTTTTCCCGGTATTGGCCCGGATTCTACCATTTTCGGGTATTCACACCGATTCTACCCTTTTCAGGGTATGGTTCGGACAGTTTTTGGATACTCGCACGGATTCTACCTTTTCCCGGTACTGGCCCGGATTCTACCATTTTCGGGTATTCACACCGATTCTACCCTTTCCAGGGTATGGTTCGGACAGTTTTTCGATACTCGCACGGATGCTACCTTTTCCCGGTACTGCCCAGGATTCTACCATTTTCGGGTATTCACACCGATTCTACCCTTTTCAGGGTATGGTCCGGACAGTTTTTCGATACTCGCACGGATTCTACCTTTTCCCGGTATTGCCCAGGATTCTACCATTTTCGGGTATTGACACCGATTCTACCCTTTTCAGGGTATGGTTCGGACAGTTTTTCGATACTCGCACGGATTCTACCTTTCCCCGGTACTGGCCCGGATTCTACCATTTTCGGGTATTCACACCGATTCTACTCTTTTCAGGGTATGGTCCGGACAGTTTTTCGATACTCGCACGGATTCTACCTTTTCCCGGTATTGCCCAGGATTCTACCATTTTCGGGTATTGACACCGATTCTACCCTTTTCAGGGTATGGTTCGGACAGTTTTTCGATATTCGCACGGATTCTACCTTTTCCCGGTACTGGCCCGGATTCTACCATTGTCGGGTATTCACACCGATTCTACCCTTTTCACGGTCTGGTTCGGACAGTTTATCGGTACTCGCACGGATTCTAACTTTTCCCGGTACTGCCCAGGATTCTACCATTTTCGGGTATTCACACCGATTCTACTCTTTTCAGGGTATGGTCCGGACAGTTTTTCGATACTCGCACGGATTCTACCTTTTCCCGGTATTGCCCAGGATTCTACCATTTTCGGGTATTGACACCGATTCTACCCTTTTCAGGGTATGGTTCGGACAGTTTTTCGATATTCGCACGGATTCTACCTTTTCCCGGTACTGGCCCGGATTCTACCATTTTCGGGTATTCACACCGATTCTACCCTTTTCACGGTCTGGTTCGGACAGTTTATCGGTACTCGCACGGATTCTACCTTTTCCCGGTACTGCCCAGGATTCTACCATTTTCGGGTATTCACACCGATTCTACCCTTTTCAGGGTATGGTCCGGACAGTTTTTCGATACTCGCACGGATTCTACCTTTTCCCGGTACTGGCCCGGATTCTACCATTTTCGGGTATTCACACCGATTCTACCCTTTTCAGGGTATGGTTCGGACAGTTTTTGGATACTCGCACGGATTATACCTTTTCCCGGTACTGGCCCGGATTCTACCATTTTCGGGTATTCACACCGATTCTACTCTTTTCAGGGTATGGTCCGGACAGTTTTTCGATACTCGCACGGATTCTACCTTTTCCCGGTACTGCCCAGGATTCTACCATTTTCGGGTATTGACACCGATTCTACCCTTTTCAGGGTATGGTTCGGACAGTTTTTCGATACTCGCACGGATTCTACCTTTCCCCGGTACTGGCCCGGATTCTACCATTTTCGGGTATTCACACCGATTCTACTCTTTTCAGGGTATGGTCCGGACAGTTTTTCGATACTCGCACGGATTCTACCTTTTCCCGGTATTGCCCAGGATTCTACCATTTTCGGGTATTGACACCGATTCTACCCTTTTCAGGGTATGGTTCGGACAGTTTTTCGATATTCGCACGGATTCTACCTTTTCCCGGTACTGGCCCGGATTCTACCATTGTCGGGTATTCACACCGATTCTACCCTTTTCACGGTCTGGTTCGGACAGTTTATCGGTACTCGCACGGATTCTAACTTTTCCCGGTACTGCCCAGGATTCTACCATTTTCGGGTATTCACACCGATTCTACTCTTTTCAGGGTATGGTCCGGACAGTTTTTCGATACTCGCACGGATTCTACCTTTTCCCGGTATTGCCCAGGATTCTACCATTTTCGGGTATTGACACCGATTCTACCCTTTTCAGGGTATGGTTCGGACAGTTTTTCGATATTCGCACGGATTCTACCTTTTCCCGGTACTGGCCCGGATTCTACCATTTTCGGGTATTCACACCGATTCTACCCTTTTCACGGTCTGGTTCGGACAGTTTATCGGTACTCGCACGGATTCTACCTTTTCCCGGTACTGCCCAGGATTCTACCATTTTCGGGTATTCACACCGATTCTACCCTTTTCAGGGTATGGTCCGGACAGTTTTTCGATACTCGCACGGATTCTACCTTTTCCCGGTACTGGCCCGGATTCTACCATTTTCGGGTATTCACACCGATTCTACCCTTTTCAGGGTATGGTTCGGACAGTTTTTGGATACTCGCACGGATTATACCTTTTCCCGGTACTGGCCCGGATTCTACCATTTTCGGGTATTCACACCGATTCTACTCTTTTCAGGGTATGGTCCGGACAGTTTTTCGATACTCGCACGGATTCTACCTTTTCCCGGTACTGCCCAGGATTCTACCATTTTCGGGTATTGACACCGATTCTACCCTTTTCAGGGTATGGTTTGGACAGTTTTTCGATATTCGCACGGATTCTACCTTTTCCCGGTACTGGCCCGGATTCTACCATTTTCGGGTATTCACACCGATTCTACCCTTTTCACGGTCTGGTTCGGACAGTTTATCGGTACTCGCACGGATTCTACCTTTTCCCGGTACTGCCCAGGATTCTACCATTTTCGGGTATTCACACCGATTCTACCCTTTTCAGGGTATGGTTCGGACAGTTTTTGGATACTCGCACGGATTCTACCTTTTCCCGGTACTGGCCCGGATTCTACCATTTTCGGGTATTCACACCGATTCTACCCTTTTCAGGGTATGGTCCGGACAGTTTTTCGATACTCGCACGGATTCTACCTTTTCCCGGTACTGGCCCGGATTCTACCATTTTCGGGTATTCACACTGATTCTACCCTTTTCACGGTCTGGTTCGGACAGTTTATCGGTACTCGCACGGATTCTACCTTTTCCCGGTACTGCCCAGGATTCTACCATTTTCGGGTATTCACACCGATTCTACTCTTTTCAGGGTATGGTCCGGACAGTTTTTCGATACTCGCACGGATTCTACCTTTTCCCGGTATTGCCCAGGATTCTACCATTTTCGGGTATTGACACCGATTCTACCCTTTTCAGGGTATGGTTCGGACAGTTTTTCGATATTCGCACGGATTCTACCTTTCCCCGGTACTGGCCCGGATTCTACCATTTTCGGGTATTCACACCGATTCTACTCTTTTCAGGGTATGGTCCGGACAGTTTTTCGATACTCGCACGGATTCTACCTTTTCCCGGTATTGCCCAGGATTCTACCATTTTCGGGTATTGACACCGATTCTACCCTTTTCAGGGTATGGTTCGGACAGTTTTTCGATATTCGCACGGATTCTACCTTTTCCCGGTACTGGCCCGGATTCTACCATTTTCGGGTATTCACACCGATTCTACCCTTTTCACGGTCTGGTTCGGACAGTTTATCGGTACTCGCACGGATTCTAACTTTTCCCGGTACTGCCCAGGATTCTACCATTTTCGGGTATTCACACCGATTCTACTCTTTTCAGGGTATGGTCCGGACAGTTTTTCGATACTCGCACGGATTCTACCTTTTCCCGGTATTGCCCAGGATTCTACCATTTTCGGGTATTGACACCGATTCTACCCTTTTCAGGGTATGGTTCGGACAGTTTTTCGATATTCGCACGGATTCTACCTTTTCCCGGTACTGGCCCGGATTCTACCATTTTCGGGTATTCACACCGATTCTACCCTTTTCACGGTCTGGTTCGGACAGTTTATCGGTACTCGCACGGATTCTACCTTTTCCCGGTACTGCCCAGGATTCTACCATTTTCGGGTATTCACACCGATTCTACCCTTTTCAGGGTATGGTTCGGACAGTTTTTGGATACTCGCACGGATTCTACCTTTTCCCGGTACTGGCCCGGATTCTACCATTTTCGGGTATTCACACCGATTCTACCCTTTTCAGGGTATGGTCCGGACAGTTTTTCGATACTCGCACGGATTCTACCTTTTCCCGGTACTGGCCCGGATTCTACCATTTTCGGGTATTCACACTGATTCTACCCTTTTCACGGTCTGGTTCGGACAGTTTATCGGTACTCGCACGGATTCTACCTTTTCCCGGTACTGCCCAGGATTCTACCATTTTCGGGTATTCACACCGATTCTACTCTTTTCAGGGTATGGTCCGGACAGTTTTTCGATACTCGCACGGATTCTACCTTTTCCCGGTATTGCCCAGGATTCTACCATTTTCGGGTATTGACACCGATTCTACCCTTTTCAGGGTATGGTTCGGACAGTTTTTCGATATTCGCACGGATTCTACCTTTTCCCGGTACTGGCCCGGATTCTACCATTTTCGGGTATTCACACCGATTCTACCCTTTTCAGGGTATGGTTCGGACAGTTTTTGGATACTCGCACGGATTCTACCTTTTCCCGGTACTGGCCCGGATTCTACCATTTTCGGGTATTCACACCGATTCTACCCTTTTCAGGGTATGGTCCGGACAGTTTTTCGATACTTGCACGGATTCTACCTTTTCCCGGTACTGGCCCGGATTCTACCATTTTCGGGTATTCACACTGATTCTACCCTTTTCACGGTCTGGTTCGGACAGTTTATCGGTACTCGCACGGATTCTACCTTTTCCCGGTACTGCCCAGGATTCTACCATTTTCGGGTATTCACACCGATTCTACTCTTTTCAGGGTATGGTCCGGACAGTTTTTCGATACTCGCACGGATTCTACCTTTTCCCGGTATTGCCCAGGATTCTACCATTTTCGGGTATTGACACCGATTCTACCCTTTTCAGGGTATGGTTCGGACAGTTTTTCGATATTCGCACGGATTCTACCTTTTCCCGGTACTGGCCCGGATTCTACCATTTTCGGGTATTCACACCGATTCTACCCTTTTCACGGTCTGGTTCGGACAGTTTATCGGTACTCGCACGGATTCTACCTTTTCCCGCTACTGCCCAGGATTCTACCATTTTCGGGTATTCACACCGATTCTACTCTTTTCAGGGTATGGTCCGGACAGTTTTTCGATACTCGCACGGATTCTACCTTTTCCCGGTACTGGCCCGGATTCTACCATTTTCGGGTATTCACACTGATTCTACCCTTTTCACGGTCTGGTTCGGACAGTTTATCGGTACTCGCACGGATTCTACCTTTTCCCGGTACTGCCCAGGATTCTACCATTTTCGGGTATTCACACCGATTCTACTCTTTTCAGGGTATGGTCCGGACAGTTTTTCGATACTCGCACGGATTCTACCTTTTCCCGGTATTGCCCAGGATTCTACCATTTTCGGGTATTGACACCGATTCTACCCTTTTCAGGGTATGGTTCGGACAGTTTTTCGATATTCGCACGGATTCTACCTTTTCCCGGTACTGGCCCGGATTCTACCATTTTCGGGTATTCACACCGATTCTACCCTTTTCAGGGTATGGTTCGGACAGTTTTTGGATACTCGCACGGATTCTACCTTTTCCCGGTACTGGCCCGGATTCTACCATTTTCGGGTATTCACACCGATTCTACCCTTTTCAGGGTATGGTCCGGACAGTTTTTCGATACTCGCACGGATTCTACCTTTTCCCGGTACTGGCCCGGATTCTACCATTTTCGGGTATTCACACTGATTCTACCCTTTTCACGGTCTGGTTCGGACAGTTTATCGGTACTCGCACGGATTCTACCTTTTCCCGGTACTGCCCAGGATTCTACCATTTTCGGGTATTCACACCGATTCTACTCTTTTCAGGGTATGGTCCGGACAGTTTTTCGATACTCGCACGGATTCTACCTTTTCCCGGTATTGCCCATGATTCTACCATTTTCGGGTATTGACACCGATTCTACCCTTTTCAGGGTATGGTTCGGACAGTTTTTCGATATTCGCACGGATTCTACCTTTTCCCGGTACTGGCCCGGATTCTACCATTTTCGGGTATTCACACCGATTCTACCCTTTTCACGGTCTGGTTCGGACAGTTTATCGGTACTCGCACGGATTCTACCTTTTCCCGCTACTGCCCAGGATTCTACCATTTTCGGGTATTCACACCGATTCTACTCTTTTCAGGGTATGGTCCGGACAGTTTTTCGATACTCGCACGGATTCTACCTTTTCCCGGTACTGGCCCGGATTCTACCATTTTCGGGTATTCACACCGATTCTACCCTTTTCAGGGTATGGTTCGGACAGTTTTTGGATACTCGCACGGATTATACCTTTTCCCGGTACTGGCCCGGATTCTACCATTTTCGGGTATTCACACCGATTCTACTCTTTTCAGGGTATGGTCCGGACAGTTTTTCGATACTCGCACGGATTCTACCTTTTCCCGGTACTGCCCAGGATTCTACCATTTTCGGGTATTGACACCGATTCTACCCTTTTCAGGGTATGGTTTGGACAGTTTTTCGATATTCGCACGGATTCTACCTTTTCCCGGTACTGGCCCGGATTCTACCATTTTCGGGTATTCACACCGATTCTACCCTTTTCACGGTCTGGTTCGGACAGTTTATCGGTACTCGCACGGATTCTACCTTTTCCCGGTACTGCCCAGGATTCTACCATTTTCGGGTATTCACACCGAGTCTACCCTTTTCAGGGTATGGTTCGGACAGTTTTTGGATACTCGCACGGATTCTACCTTTTCCCGGTATTGGCCCGGATTCTACCATTTTCGGGTATTCACACCGATTCTACCCTTTTCAGGGTATGGTCCGGACAGTTTTTCGATACTCGCACGGATTCTACCTTTTCCCGGTACTGGCCCGGATTCTACCATTTTCGGGTATTCACACCGATTCTACCCTTTTCACGGTCTGGTTCGGACAGTTTATCGGTACTCGCACGGATTCTACCTTTTCCCGGTACTGCCCAGGATTCTACCATTTTCGGGTATTCACACCGATTCTACTCTTTTCAGGGTATGGTCCGGACAGTTTTTCGATACTCGCACGGATTCTACCTTTTCCCGGTATTGCCCAGGATTCTACCATTTTCGGGTATTGACACCGATTCTACCCTTTTCAGGGTATGGTTCGGACAGTTTTTCGATATTCGCACGGATTCTACCTTTTCCCGGTACTGGCCCGGATTCTACCATTTTCGGGTATTCACACCGATTCTACCCTTTTCACGGTCTGGTTCGGACAGTTTATCGGTACTCGCACGGATTCTACCTTTTCCCGCTACTGCCCAGGATTCTACCATTTTCGGGTATTCACACCGATTCTACTCTTTTCAGGGTATGGTCCGGACAGTTTTTCGATACTCGCACGGATTCTACCTTTTCCCGGTACTGGCCCGGATTCTACCATTTTCGGGTATTCACACCGATTCTACCCTTTTCAGGGTATGGTTCGGACAGTTTTTGGATACTCGCACGGATTATACCTTTTCCCGGTACTGGCCCGGATTCTACCATTTTCGGGTATTCACACCGATTCTACTCTTTTCAGGGTATGGTCCGGACAGTTTTTCGATACTCGCACGGATTCTACCTTTTCCCGGTACTGCCCAGGATTCTACCATTTTCGGGTATTGACACCGATTCTACCCTTTTCAGGGTATGGTTTGGACAGTTTTTCGATATTCGCACGGATTCTACCTTTTCCCGGTACTGGCCCGGATTCTACCATTTTCGGGTATTCACACCGATTCTACCCTTTTCACGGTCTGGTTCGGACAGTTTATCGGTACTCGCACGGATTCTACCTTTTCCCGGTACTGCCCAGGATTCTACCATTTTCGGGTATTCACACCGATTCTACCCTTTTCAGGGTATGGTTCGGACAGTTTTTGGATACTCGCACGGATTCTACCTTTTCCCGGTACTGGCCCGGATTCTACCATTTTCGGGTATTCACACCGATTCTACCCTTTTCAGGGTATGGTCCGGACAGTTTTTCGATACTCGCACGGATTCTACCTTTTCCCGGTACTGGCCCGGATTCTACCATTTTCGGGTATTCACACTGATTCTACCCTTTTCACGGTCTGGTTCGGACAGTTTATCGGTACTCGCACGGATTCTACCTTTTCCCGGTACTGCCCAGGATTCTACCATTGTCGGGTATTCACACCGATTCTACTCTTTTCAGGGTATGGTCCGGACAGTTTTTCGATACTCGCACGGATTCTACCTTTTCCCGGTATTGCCCAGGATTCTAACCATTTTCGGGTATTGACACCCGATTCTACCCTTTTCAGGGTATGGTTCGGACAGTTTTTCGATATTCGCACGGATTCTACCTTTTCCCGGTACTGGCCCGGATTCTACCATTTTCGGGTATTCACACCGATTCTACCCTTTTCACGGTCTGGTTCGACAGTTTATCGGTACTCGCACGGATTCTACCTTTTCCCGCTACTGCCCAGGATTCTACCATTTTCGGGTATTCACACCGATTCTACTCTTTTCAGGGTATGGTCCGGACAGTTTTTCGATACTCGCACGGATTCTACCTTTTCCCGGTATTGCCCAGGATTCTACCATTTTCGGGTATTCACACCGATTCTACCCTTTTCAGGGTATGGTCCGGACAGTTTTTCGATACTCGCACGGATTCTACCTTTTCCCGGTATTGCCCAGGATTCTACCATTTTCGGGTATTGACACCCGATTCTACCCTTTTCAGGGTATGGTTCGGACAGTTTTTCGATACTCGCACGGATTCTACCTTTCCCCGGTACTGGCCCGGATTCTACCATTTTCGGGTATTCACACCGATTCTACCCTTTTCACGGTCTGGTTCGGACAGTTTATCGGTACTCGCACGGATTCTAACTTTTCCCGGTACCTGGCCCGGATTCTACCATTTTCGGGTATTCACACCCGATTCTACCCTTTTCAGGGTATGGTCCGGACAGTTTTTCGATATTCGCACGGATTCTACCTTTTCCCGGTACTCTGCCCAGGATTCTACCATTTTCGGTATTTACAACCGATTCGACCCTTTTCAGGGTATGGTCCGGACAGTTTTTCGATACTCGCACGGATTCTACCTTTTCCTGGTACTCGGCCCGGATTCTACCATTTTCGGGTATTCACACCGATTCTACCCTTTTCACGGTCTGGTTCGGACAGTTTATCGGTACTCGCAACGGATTCTACCTTTTCCGGTACTGCCCATGATTCTACCATTTTCGGGTATTCACACCGATTCTACCCTTTTCAGGGTATGGTTCGGACAGGTTTTGGATACTCGCACGGATTCTACCTTTTCAAGGTACTGGCCCCGATTCTACCATTTTCGGGTATACACACCGATGCTACCCTTTGCAGGGTCTGGCCTAGACAATTTTTCGGTACTCGCACGGATTCTACCATTTCACGGTATTGGCCCGGATTCTACCATTTTCGGGTATTCACACCGATTCTACCCTTTTCAGGGTATGGTCCGGACAGTTTTTCGATACTCGCACGGATTCTACCTTTTCCCGGTATTGCCCAGGATTCTACCATTTTCGGGTATTGACACCGATTCTACCCTTTTCAGGGTATAGTTCGGACAGTTTTTCGATACTCGCACGGATTCTACCTTTCCCCGGTACTTGCCCGGATTCTACCATTTTCGGGTATTCACACCGATTCTACTCTTTTCAGGGTATGGTCCGGACAGTTTTTCGATACTCGCACGGATTCTACCTTTTCCCGGTATTGCCCAGGATTCTACCATTTTCGGGTATTGACACCGATTCTACCCTTTTCAGGGTATGGTTCGGACAGTTTTTCGATATTCGCACGGATTCTACCTTTTCCCGGTACTGGCCCCGGATTCTACCATTTTCGGGTATTCACACCGATTCTACCCTTTTCACGGTCTGGTTCGGACAGTTTATCGGTACCTCGCACGGATTCTACCTTTTCCCGGTACAGCCCAGGATTCTACCATTTTCGGGTATTCACACCGATTCTACCCTTTTCAGGGTATGGTCCGGACAGTTTTTCGATACTCGCACGGATTCTACCTTTTCCCGGTACTGGCCCGGATTCTACCATTTTCGGGTATTCACACCGATTCTACCCTTTTCACGGTCTGGTTCGGACAGTTTATCGGTACTCGCACGGATTCTACCTTTTCCCGGTACTTGCCCAGGATTCTACCATTTTCGGGTATTCACACCGATTCTACCCTTTTCAGGGTATGGTTCGGACAGTTTTTGGATACTCGCACGGATTCTACCTTTTCCCGGTACCTGGCCCGGATTCTACCATTTTCGGGTATTCACACCGATTCTACCCTTTTCAGGGTATGGTCCGGACAGTTTTTCGATACTCGCACGGATTCTACCTTTTCCGGTATTGCCCAGGATTCTACCATTTTCGGGTATTGACACCGATTCTACCCTTTTCAGGGTATGGTTCTGACAGTTTTTCGATACTCGCACGGATTCTACCTTTCCCCGGTACTGGCCCAGATTCTACCATTTTCGGGTATTCACACCGATTCTACTCTTTTCAGGGTGTGGTCCGGACAGTTTTTCGATACTCGCACGGATTCTACCTTTTCCCGGTATTGGCCCGGATTCTACCATTTTCGGGTATTCCACACCGATTCTACCCTTTTCACGGTCTGGTTCGGACAGTTTATCGGTACTCGCACGGATTCTAACTTTTCCCGGTACTGGCCCGGATTCTACCATTTTCGGGTATTCACACCGATTCTACCCTTTTCAGGGTATGGTCCGGACAGTTTTTCGATATTCGCACGGATTCTACCTTTTCCCGGTACTTGCCCAGGATTCTACCATTTTCGGGTATTTACACCGATTCTACCCTTTTCAGGGTATGGTCCGGACAGTTTTTCGATACTCGCACGGATTCTACCTTTTTCCTGGTACTCGGCCCGGATTCTACCATTTTCGGGTATTCACACCGATTCTACCCTTTTCACGGTCTGGTTCGGACAGTTTATCGGTACTCGCACGGATTCTACCTTTTCCCGGTACTGCCCATGATTCTACCATTTTCGGGTATTCACACCGATTCTACCCTTTTCAGGGTATGGTTCGGACAGGTTTTGGATACTCGCACGGATTCTACCTTTTCAAGGTACTGGCCCCCGATTCTACCATTTTCGGGTATACACACCGATGCTACCCTTTGCAGGGTCTGGCCTAGACAATTTTTCGGTACTCGCACGGATTCTACCATTTCACGGTATTGGCCCGGATTCTACCATTTTCGGGTATTCACACCCGATTCTACCCTTTTCAGGGTATGGTCCGGACAGTTTTTCGATACTCGCACGGATTCTACCTTTTCCCGGTACTGGCCCGGATTCTACCATTTTCGGGTATTCACACCGATTCTACCCTTTTCACGGTCTGGTTCGGACAGTTTATCGGTACTCGCACGGATTCTACCTTTTCCCGGTACTAGCCCAGGATTCTACCATTTTCGGGTATTCACACCGATTCTACCCTTTTCAGGGTATGGTCCGGACAGTTTTTCGATATTCGCACGGATTCTACCTTTCCCCGGTACTGGCCCGGATTCTACCATTTTCGGGTATTCACACCGATTCTACCCTTTTCAGGGTATGGTCCGGACAGTTTTTCGATACTCGCACGGATTCTACCTTTTCCCGGTATTGCCCAGGATTCTACCATTTTCGGGTATTGGACACCGATTCTACTCTTTTCAGGGTGTGGTCCGGACAGTTTTTCGATACTCGCACGGATTCTACCTTTTCCCGGTACTGGCCCGGATTCTACCATTTTCGGGTATTCACCACCGATTCTACCCTTTTCACGGTCTGGTTCGGACAGTTTATCGGTACTCGCACGGATTCTACCTTTTCCCGGTACTGCCCATGATTCTACCATTTTCGGGTATTCACACCGATTCTACCCTTTTCAGGGTATGGTTCGGACAGGTTTTGGATACTCGCACGGATTCTACCTTTTCAAGGTACTGGCCCCGATTCTAACCATTTTCGGGTATACACACCGATTCTACCCTTTGCAGGGTCTGGCCTAGACAATTTTTCGGTACTCGCACGGATTCTACCATTTCACGGTATTGGCCCGGATTCTACCATTTTCGGGTATTCACACCGATTCGACCCTTTTCAGGGTATGGTCCGGACAGTTTTTCGATACTCGCACGGATTCTACCTTTTCCCGGTACTGGCCCGGATTCTACCATTTTCGGGTATTCACACCGATTCTACCCTTTTCACGGTCTGGTTCGGACAGTTTATCGGTACTCGCACGGATTCTACCTTTTCCCGGTACTGCCCATGATTCTACCATTTTCGGGTATTCACACCGATTCTACCCTTTTCAGGGTATGGTTCGGACAGGTTTTGGATACTCGCACGGATTCTACCTTTTCAAGGTACTGGCCCCGATTCTACCATTTTCGGGTATACACACCGATTCTACCCTTTGCAGGGTCTGGCCTAGACAATTTTTCGGTACTCGCACGGATTCTACCATTTCACGGTATTGGCCCGGATTCTACCATTTTCGGGTATTCACACCGATTCTACCCTTTTCAGGGTATGGTCCGGACAGTTTTTCGATACTCGCACGGATTCTACCTTTTCCCGGTACTGGCCCGGATTCTACCATTTTCGGGTATTCACACCGATTCTACCCTTTTCACGGTCTGGTTCGGACAGTTTAATCGGTACTCGCACGGATTCTACCTTTTCCCGGTACTCGCCCAGGATTCTACCATTTTCGGGTATTCACACCGATTCTACCCTTTTCAGGGTATGGTCCGGACAGTTTTTCGATATTCGCACGGATTCTACCTTTTCCCGGTACTTGGCCCGGATTCTACCATTTTCGGGTATTCACACCGATTCTACCCTTTTCAGGGTATGGTCCGGACAGTTTTTCGATACTCGCACGGATTCTACCTTTTCCCGGTATTGCCCAGGATTCTACCATTTTCGGGTATTGACACCGATTCTACCCTTTTCAGGGTATGGTTCGGACAGTTTTTCGATACTCGCACGGATTCTACCTTCCCCGGTACTGGCCCGGATTCTACCATTTTCGGGTATTCACACCGATTCTACCCTTTTCACGGTCTGGTTCGGACAGTTTATCGGTACTCTCGCACGGATTCTAACTTTTCCCGGTACTGGCCCGGATTCTACCATTTTCGGGTATTCACACCGATTCTACCCTTTTCAGGGTATGGTCCGGACAGTTTTTCGATATTCGCACGGATTCTACCTTTTCCCGGTACTCGCCCAGGATTCTACCATTTTTCGGGTATTTACAACCGATTCTACCCTTTTCAGGGTATGGTCCGGACAGTTTTTCGATACTCGCACGGATTCTACCCCGGATTCTACCATTTTCGGGTATTCACACCGATTCTACCCTTTTCACGGTCTGGTTCGGACAGTTTATCGGTACTCGCACGGATTCTACCTTTTCCCGGTACTGCCCATGATTCTACCATTTTCGGGTATTCACACCGATTCTACCCTTTTCAGGGTATGGTTCGGACAGGTTTTGGATACTCGCACGGATTCTACCTTTTCAAGGTACTGGCCCCGATTCTACCCATTTTCGGGTATACACACCGATGCTACCCTTTGCAGGGTCTGGCCTAGACAATTTTTCGGTACTCGCACGGATTCTACCATTTCACGGTATTGGCCCGGATTCTACCATTTTCGGGTATTCACACCGATTCTACCCTTTTCAGGGTATGGTCCGGACAGTTTTTCGATACTCGCACGGATTCTACCTTTTCCCGGTATTGCCCAGGATTCTACCATTTTCGGGTATTGACACCGATTCTACCCTTTTCAGGGTATAGTTCGGACAGTTTTTCGATACTCGCACGGATTCTACCTTTCCCCGGTACTTGCCCGGATTCTACCATTTTCGGGTATTCACACCGATTCTACTCTTTTCAGGGTATGGTCCGGACAGTTTTTCGATACTCGCACGGATTCTACCTTTTCCCGGTATTGCCCAGGATTCTACCATTTTCGGGTATTGACACCGATTCTACCCTTTTCAGGGTATGGTTCGGACAGTTTTTCGATATTCGCACGGATTCTACCTTTTCCCGGTACTGGCCCGGATTCTACCATTTTCGGGTATTCACACCGATTCTACCCTTTTCACGGTCTGGTTCGGACAGTTTATCGGTACTCGCACGGATTCTACCTTTTCCCGGTACAGCCCAGGATTCTACCATTTTCGGGTATTCACACCGATTCTACCCTTTTCAGGGTATGGTCCGGACAGTTTTTCGATACTCGCACGGATTCTACCTTTTCCCGGTACTGGCCCGGATTCTACCATTTTCGGGTATTCACACCGATTCTACCCTTTTCACGGTCTGGTTCGGACAGTTTATCGGTACTCGCACGGATTCTACCTTTTCCCGGTACTGCCCAGGATTCTACCATTTTCGGGTATTCACACCGATTCTACCCTTTTCAGGGTATGGTTCGGACAGTTTTTGGATACTCGCACGGATTCTACCTTTTCCCGGTACTGGCCCGGATTCTACCATTTTCGGGTATTCACACCGATTCTACCCTTTTCAGGGTATGGTCCGGACAGTTTTTCGATACTCGCACGGATTCTACCTTTTCCCGGTATTGCCCAGGATTCTACCATTTTCGGGTATTGACACCGATTCTACCCTTTTCAGGGTATGGTTCTGACAGTTTTTCGATACTCGCACGGATTCTACCTTTCCCCGGTACTGGCCCAGATTCTACCATTTTCGGGTATTCACACCGATTCTACTCTTTTCAGGGTGTGGTCCGGACAGTTTTTCGATACTCGCACGGATTCTACCTTTTCCTGGTACTGGCCCGGATTCTACCATTTTCGGGTATTCACACCGATTCTACCCTTTTCACGGTCTGGTTCGGACAGTTTATCGGTACTCGCACGGATTCTACCTTTTCCCGGTACCTGCCCATGATTCTACCATTTTCGGGTATTCACACCGATTCTACCCTTTTCAGGGTATGGTTCGGACAGGTTTTGGATACTCGCACGGATTCTACCTTTTCAAGGTACTGGCCCCGATTCTACCATTTTCGGGTATACACACCGATGCTACCCTTTGCAGGGTCTGGCCTAGACAATTTTTCGGTACTCGCACGGATTCTACCATTTCACGGTATTGGCCCGGATTCTACCATTTTCGGGTATTCACACCGATTCTACCCTTTTCAGGGTATGGTCCGGACAGTTTTTCGATACTCGCACGGATTCTACCTTTTCCCGGTATTGCCCAGGATTCTACCATTTTCGGGTATTGACACCGATTCTACCCTTTTCAGGGTATAGTTCGGACAGTTTTTCGATACTCGCACGGATTCTACCTTTCCCCGGTACTTGCCCGGATTCTACCATTTTCGGGTATTCACACCGATTCTACTCTTTTCAGGGTATGGTCCGGACAGTTTTTCGATACTCGCACGGATTCTACCTTTTCCCGGTATTGCCCAGGATTCTACCATTTTCGGGTATTGACACCGATTCTACCCTTTTCAGGGTATGGTTCGGACAGTTTTTCGATATTCGCACGGATTCTACCTTTTCCCGGTACTGGCCCGGATTCTACCATTTTCGGGTATTCACACCGATTCTACCCTTTTCACGGTCTGGTTCGGACAGTTTATCGGTACTCGCACGGATTCTACCTTTTCCCGGTACAGCCCAGGATTCTACCATTTTCGGGTATTCACACCGATTCTACCCTTTTCAGGGTATGGTCCGGACAGTTTTTCGATACTCGCACGGATTCTACCTTTTCCCGGTACTGGCCCGGATTCTACCATTTTCGGGTATTCACACCGATTCTACCCTTTTCACGGTCTGGTTCGGACAGTTTATCGGTACTCGCACGGATTCTACCTTTTCCCGGTACTCGCCCAGGATTCTACCATTTTCGGGTATTCACACCGATTCTACCCTTTTCAGGGTATGGTTCGGACAGTTTTTGGATACTCGCACGGATTCTACCTTTTCCCGGTACTGGCCCGGATTCTACCATTTTCGGGTATTCACACCGATTCTACCCTTTTCAGGGTATGGTCCGGACAGTTTTTCGATACTCGCACGGATTCTACCTTTTCCCGGTATTGCCCAGGATTCTACCATTTTCGGGTATTGACACCGATTCTACCCTTTTCAGGGTATGGTTCTGACAGTTTTTCGATACTCGCACGGATTCTACCTTTCCCCGGTACTGGCCCAGATTCTACCATTTTCGGGTATTCACACCCGATTCTACTCTTTTCAGGGTGTGGTCCGGACAGTTTTTCGATACTCGCACGGATTCTACCTTTTCCTGGTACTGGCCCGGATTCTACCATTTTCGGTATTCACACCGATTCTACCCTTTTCACGGTCTGGTTCGGACAGTTTATCGGTACTCGCACGGATTCTACCTTTTCCCGGTACTGCCCATGATTCTACCATTTTCGGGTATTCACACCGATTCTACCCTTTTCAGGGTATGGTTCGGACAGGTTTTGGATACTCGCACGGATTCTACCTTTTCAAGGTACTGGCCCCGATTCTACCATTTTCGGGTATACACACCGATGCTACCCTTTGCAGGGTCTGGCCTAGACAATTTTTCGGTACTCGCACGGATTCTACCATTTCACGGTATTGGCCCGGATTCTACCATTTTCGGGTATTCACACCGATTCTACCCTTTTCAGGGTATGGTCCGGACAGTTTTTCGATACTCGCACGGATTCTACCTTTTCCCGGTATTGCCCAGGATTCTACCATTTTCGGGTATTGACACCGATTCTACCCTTTTCAGGGTATAGTTCGGACAGTTTTTCGATACTCGCACGGATTCTACCTTTCCCCGGTACTTGCCCGGATTCTACCATTTTCGGGTATTCACACCGATTCTACTCTTTTCAGGGTATGGTCCGGACAGTTTTTCGATACTCGCACGGATTCTACCTTTTCCCGGTATTGCCCAGGATTCTACCATTTTCGGGTATTGACACCGATTCTACCCTTTTCAGGGTATGGTTCGGACAGTTTTTCGATATTCGCACGGATTCTACCTTTTCCCGGTACTGGCCCCGGATTCTACCATTTTCGGGTATTCACACCGATTCTACCCTTTTCACGGTCTGGTTCGGACAGTTTATCGGTACTCGCACGGATTCTACCTTTTCCCGGTACAGCCCAGGATTCTACCATTTTCGGGTATTCACACCGATTCTACCCTTTTCAGGGTATGGTCCGGACAGTTTTTCGATACTCGCACGGATTCTACCTTTTCCCGGTACTGGCCCGGATTCTACCATTTTCGGGTATTCACACCGATTCTACCCTTTTCACGGTCTGGTTCGGACAGTTTATCGGTACTCGCACGGATTCTACCTTTTCCCGGTACTGCCCAGGATTCTACCATTTTCGGGTATTCACACCGATTCTACCCTTTTCAGGGTATGGTTCGGACAGTTTTTGGATACTCGCACGGATTCTACCTTTTCCCGGTACTGGCCCGGATTCTACCATTTTCGGGTATTCACACCGATTCTACCCTTTTCAGGGTATGGTCCGGACAGTTTTTCGATACTCGCACGGATTCTACCTTTTCCCGGTATTGCCCAGGATTCTACCATTTTCGGGTATTGACACCGATTCTACCCTTTTCAGGGTATGGTTCTGACAGTTTTTCGATACTCGCACGGATTCTACCTTTCCCCGGTACTGGCCCAGATTCTACCATTTTCGGGTATTCACACCGATTCTACTCTTTTCAGGGTGTGGTCCGGACAGTTTTTCGATACTCGCACGGATTCTACCTTTTCCTGGTACTGGCCCGGATTCTACCATTTTCGGGTATTCACACCGATTCTACCCTTTTCACGGTCTGGTTCGGACAGTTTATCGGTACTCGCACGGATTCTACCTTTTCCCGGTACTGCCCATGATTCTACCATTTTCGGGTATTCACACCGATTCTACCCTTTTCAGGGTATGGTTCGGACAGGTTTTGGATACTCGCACGGATTCTACCTTTTCAAGGTACTGGCCCCGATTCTACCATTTTCGGGTATACACACCGATGCTACCCTTTGCAGGGTCTGGCCTAGACAATTTTTCGGTACTCGCACGGATTCTACCATTTCACGGTATTGGCCCGGATTCTACCTTTTCGGGTATTCACACCGATTCTACCCTTTTCAGGGTATGGTCCGGACAGTTTTTCGATACTCGCACGGATTCTACCTTTTCCCGGTATTGCCCAGGATTCTACCATTTTCGGGTATTGACACCGATTCTACCCTTTTCAGGGTATGGTTCGGACAGTTTTTCGATATTCGCACGGATTCTACCTTTTCCCGGTACTGGCCCGGATTCTACCATTTTCGGGTATTCACACCGATTCTACCCTTTTCACGGTCTGGTTCGGACAGTTTATCGGTACTCGCACGGATTCTACCTTTTCCCGGTACTGCCCAGGATTCTACCATTTTCGGGTATTCACACCGATTCTACCCTTTTCACGGTCTGGTTCGGACAGTTTATCGGTGGTACTCGCACGGATTCTACTTTTCCCGGTACAATGCCCAGGATTCTACCATTTTCGGGTATTGACACCGATTCTACCCTTTTCAGGGTATGGTTCGGACAGTTTTTCGATATTCGCACGGATTCTACCTTTTCCCGGTACTGGCCCGGATTCTACCATTTTCGGGTATTCACACCGATTCTACCCTTTTCACGGTCTGGTTCGGACAGTTTATCGGTACTCGCACGGATTCTACCTTTTCCCGGTACTGCCCAGGATTCTACCATTTTCGGGTATTCACACCGATTCTACCCCTTTCAGGGTATGGTCCGGACAGTTTTTCGATACTCGCACGGATTCTACCTTTTCCCGGTATTGCCCAGGATTCTACCATTTTCGGGTATTGACACCGATTCTACCCTTTTCAGGGTATGGTTCGGACAGTTTTTCGATATTCGCACGGATTCTAACTTTTCCCGGTACTGGCCCGGATTCTACCATTTTCGGGTATTCACACCGATTCTACCCTTTTCACGGTCTGGTTCGGACAGTTTATCGGTACTCGCACGGATTCTACCTTTTCCCGGTACTGCCCAGGATTCTACCATTTTCGGGTATTCACACCGATTCTACCCTTTTCACGGTCTGGTTCGGACAGTTTATCGGTACTCGAACGGATTCTACCTTTTCCCGGTACTGCCCAGGATTCTACCATTTTCGGGTATTCACACCGATTCTACCCTTTTCACGGTCTGGTTCGGACAGTTTATCGGTACTCGCACGGATTCTACCTTTTCCCGGTACTGCCCAGGATTCTACCATTTTCGGGTATTCACACCGATTCTACCCTTTTCAGGGTATGGTCCGGACAGTTTTTCGATACTCGCACGGATTCTACCTTTTCCCGGTACTGGCCCGGATTCTACCATTTTCGGGTATTCACACCGATTCTACCCTTTTCACGGTCTGGTTCGGACAGTTTATCGGTTACTCGAACGGATTCTACCTTTTCCCCGGTACTGCCCAGGATTCTACCATTTTCGGGTATTCACACCGATTCTACTCTTTTCAGGGTATGGTCCGGACAGTTTTTCGATACTCGCACGGATTCTACCTTTTCCCGGTATTGCCCAGGATTCTACCATTTTCGGGTATTGACACCGATTCTACCCTTTTCAGGGTATGGTTCGGACAGTTTTTCGATATTCGCACGGATTCTACCTTTTCCCGGTACTGGCCCGGATTCTACCGTTTTCGGGTATTCACACCGATTCTACCCTTTTCACGGTCTGGTTCGGACAGTTTATCGGTACTCGCACGGATTCTACCTTTTCCCGGGTACTGCCCAGGATTCTACCATTTTTCGGGTATTCACACCGATTCTACCCTTTTCACGGTCTGGTTCGGACAGTTTATCGGTACTCGCACGGATTCTACCTTTTCCCGGTACTGCCCAGGATTCTACCATTTTCGGGTATTGACACCGATTCTACCCTTTTCAGGGTATGGTTCGGACAGTTTTTCGATATACGCACGGATTCTACCTTTTCCCGGGTACTGGCCCGGATTCTACCATTTTCGGGTATTCACACCGATTCTACCCTTTTCACGGTCTGGTTCGGACAGTTTATCGGTACTCGCACGGATTCTACCTTTTCCCGGTACTGCCCAGGATTCTACCATTTTCGGGTATTCACACCGATTCTACCCCTTTCAGGGTATGGTCCGGACAGTTTTTCGATACTCGCACGGATTCTACCTTTTCCCGGTATTGCCCAGGATTCTACCATTTTCGGGTATTGACACCGATTTCTACCCTTTTCAGGGTATGGTTCGGACAGTTTTTCGATACTCGCACGGATTCTACCTTTCCCCGGTACTGGCCCCGGATTCTACCATTTTCGGGTATTCACACCGATTCTACCCTTTTCACGGTCTGGTTCGGACAGTTTTTCGATACTCGCACGGATTCTACCTTTTCCCGGTACTGGCCCGGATTCTACCATTTTCGGGTATTCACACCGATTCTACCCTTTTCAGGGTATGGTCCGGACAGTTTTTCGATACTCGCACGGATTCTACCTTTTCCCGGTATTGCCCAGGATTCTACCATTTTCGGGTATTGACACCGATTCTACCCTTTTCAGGGTATGGTTCGGACAGTTTTTCGATACTCGCACGGATTCTACCTTTTCCCGGTACTGGCCCGGATTCTACCATTTTCGGGTATTCACACCGATTCTACCCTTTTCACGGTCTGGTTCGGACAGTTTATCGGTACTCGCACGGATTCTACCTTTTCCCGGTACTGCCCAGGATTCTACCATTTTCGGGTATTCACACCGATTCTACCCTTTTCAGGGTATGGTTCGGACAGTTTTTGGATACTCGCACGGATTCTACCTTTTCCCCGGTACTGGCCCGGATTCTACCATTTTCGGGTATTCACACCGATTCTACCCTTTTCAGGGTATGGTCCGGACAGTTTTTCGATACTCGCACGGATTCTACCTTTTCCCGGTATTGCCCAGGATTCTACCATTTTCGGGTATTGACACCGATTCTACCCTTTTCAGGGTATGGTTCTGACAGTTTTTCGATACTCGCACGGATTCTACCTTTCCCCGGTACTGGCCCAGATTCTACCATTTTCGGGTATTCACACCGATTCTACTCTTTTCAGGGTGTGGTCCGGACAGTTTTTCGATACTCGCACGGATTCTACCTTTTCCCGGTATTGGCCCGGATTCTACCATTTTCGGGTATTCACACCGATTCTACCCTTTTCACGGTCTGGTTCGGACAGTTTATCGTACTCGCACGGATTCTAACTTTTCCCGGTACTCGGCCCGGATTCTACCATTTTCGGGTATTCACACCGATTCTACCCTTTTCAGGGTATGGTCCGGACAGTTTTTCGATATTCGCACGGATTCTACCTTTTCCCGGTACTGCCCAGGATTCTACCATTTTCGGGTATTTACAACGATTCTACCCTTTTCAGGGTATGGTCCGGACAGTTTTTCGATACTCGCCACGGATTCTACCTTTTCCTGGTACTGGCCCGGATTCTACCATTTTCGGGTATTCACACCGATTCTACCCTTTTCACGGTCTGGTTCGGACAGTTTATCGGTACTCGCACGGATTCTACCTTTTCCCGGTACTGCCCATGATTCTACCATTTTCGGGTATTCACACCGATTCTACCCTTTTCAGGGTATGGTTCGGACAGGTTTTGGATACTCGCACGGATTCTACCTTTTCAAGGTACTGGCCCCGATTCTACCATTTTCGGGTATACACACCGATGCTACCCTTTGCAGGGTCTGGCCTAGACAATTTTTCGGTACTCGCACGGATTCTACCATTTCACGGTATTGGCCCGGATTCTACCATTTTCGGGTATTCACACCGATTCTACCCTTTTCAGGGTATGGTCCGGACAGTTTTTCGATACTCGCACGGATTCTACCTTTTCCCGGTATTGCCCAGGATTCTACCATTTTCGGGTATTGACACCGATTCTACCCTTTTCAGGGTATAGTTCGGACAGTTTTTCGATACTCGCACGGATTCTACCTTTCCCCGGTACTTGCCCGGATTCTACCATTTTCGGGTATTCACACCGATTCTACTCTTTTCAGGGTATGGTCCGGACAGTTTTTCGATACTCGCACGGATTCTACCTTTTCCCGGTATTGCCCAGGATTCTACCATTTTCGGGTATTGACACCGATTCTACCCTTTTCAGGGTATGGTTCGGACAGTTTTTCGATATTCGCACGGATTCTACCTTTTCCCGGTACTGGCCCGGATTCTACCATTTTCGGGTATTCACACCGATTCTACCCTTTTCACGGTCTGGTTCGGACAGTTTATCGGTACTCCGCACGGATTCTACCTTTTCCCGGTACTGCCCAGGATTCTACCATTTTCGGGTATTCACACCGATTCTACCCTTTTCAGGGTATGGTCCGGACAGTTTTTCGATACTCGCACGGATTCTACCTTTTCCCGGTACTGGCCCGGATTCTACCATTTTCGGGTATTCACACCGATTCTACCCTTTTCACGGTCTGGTTCGGACAGTTTATCGGTACTCGCACGGATTCTACCTTTTCCCGGTACTGCCCAGGATTCTACCATTTTCGGGTATTCACACCGATTCTAACCCTTTTCAGGGTATGGTTCGGACAGTTTTTGGATACTCGCACGGATTCTACCTTTTCCCGGTACTGGCCCGGATTCTACCATTTTCGGGTATTCACACCGATTCTACCCTTTTCAGGGTATGGTCCGGACAGTTTTTCGATACTCGCACGGATTCTACCTTTTCCCGGTATTGCCCAGGATTCTACCATTTTCGGGTATTGACACCGATTCTACCCTTTTCAGGTTATGGTTCGGACAGTTTTTCGATACTCGCACGGATTCTACCTTTCCCCGGTACTGGCCCGGATTCTACCATTTTCGGGTATTCACACGATTCTACCCTTTTCACGGTCTGGTTCGGACAGTTTTTCGATACTCGCACGGATTCTACCTTTTCCCGGTACTGGCCGAATTCTACCATTTTCGGGTATTCACACCGATTCTACCCTTTTCAGGGTATGGTCCGGACAGTTTTTCGATACTCGCACGGATTCTACCTTTTCCCGGTATTGCCCAGGATTCTACCATTTTCGGGTATTGACACCGATTCTACCCTTTTCAGGGTATGGTTCGGACAGTTTTTCGATATTCGCACGGATTCTACCTTTTCCCCGGTACTGGCCCCGGATTCTACCATTTTCGGGTATTCACACCCGATTCTACCCTTTTCACGGTCTGGTTCGGACAGTTTATCCGGTACTCGCACGGATTCTACCTTTTCCCGGTACTGGCCCAGGATTCTACCATTTTCGGGTATTCACACCGATTCTACCCTTTTCACGGTCTGGTTCGG
Source organism: Vitis riparia x Vitis rupestris (assembly GCA_946000675.1). Lineage (NCBI taxonomy): Eukaryota > Viridiplantae > Streptophyta > Magnoliopsida > Vitales > Vitaceae > Vitis > Vitis riparia x Vitis rupestris. The sequence goes on along the minus strand of CAMFZC010000509.1, from coordinate 80,120 downwards.
ACAGTTTATCGGTACTCGCACGGATTCTACCTTTTCCGGTACTGCCCAGGATTCTACCATTTTCGGGTATTGACACCGATTCTACCCTTTTCAGGGTATGGTTCGGACAGTTTTTCGATATTCGCACGGATTCTACCTTTTCCCCGGTACTGGCCCGGATTCTACCATTTTCGGGTATTCACACCGATTCTACCCTTTTCACGGTCTGGTTCGGACAGTTTATCGGTACTCGCACGGATTCTACCTTTTCCCGGTACTCGCCCAGGATTCTACCATTTTCGGGTATTCACACCGATTCTACCCTTTCAGGGTATGGTCCGGACAGTTTTTCGATACTCGCACGGATTCTACCTTTTCCCGGTATTGCCCAGGATTCTACCATTTTCGGGTATTGACACCCGATTCTAACCCTTTTCAGGGTATGGTTCGGACAGTTTTTCGATATTCGCACGGATTCTACCTTTTCCCGGTACTGGCCCGGATTCTACCATTTTCGGGTATTCACACCGATTCTACCCTTTCACGGTCTGGTTCGGACAGTTTATCGGTACTCGCACGGATTGTACCTTTTCCCGGTACTGCCCAGGATTCTACCATTTTCGGGTATTCACACCGATTCTACCCTTTTCACGGTCTGGTTCGGACAGTTTATCGGTACTCGAACGGATTCTACCTTTTCCCGGTACTGCCCAGGATTCTACCATTTTCGGGTATTCACACCGATTCTACCCTTTTCACGGTCTGGTTCGGACAGTTTATCGGTACTCGCACGGATTCTACCTTTTCCCGGTACTGCCCAGGATTCTACCATTTTCGGGTATTCACACCGATTCTACCCTTTTCAGGGTATGGTCCGGACAGTTTTTCGATACTCGCACGGATTCTACCTTTTCCCGGTACTGGCCCGGATTCTACCATTTTCGGGTATTCACACCGATTCTACCCTTTTCACGGTCTGGTTCGGACAGTTTATCGGTACTCGAACGGATTCTACCTTTTCCCGGTACTGCCCAGGATTCTACCATTTTCGGGTATTCACACCGATTCTACTCTTTTCAGGGTATGGTCCGGACAGTTTTTCGATACTCGCACGGATTCTACCTTTTCCCGGTATTGCCCAGGATTCTACCATTTTCGGGTATTGACACCGATTCTACCCTTTTCAGGGTATGGTTCGGACAGTTTTTCGATATTCGCACGGATTCTACCTTTTCCCGGTACTGGCCCGGATTCTACCGTTTTCGGGTATTCACACCGATTCTACCCTTTTCACGGTCTGGTTCGGACAGTTTATCGGTACTCGCACGGATTCTACCTTTTCCCGGTACTGCCCAGGATTCTACCATTTTCGGGTATTCACACCGATTCTACCCTTTTCACGGTCTGGTTCGGACAGTTTATCGGTACTCGCACGGATTCTACCTTTTCCCGGTACTGCCCAGGATTCTACCATTTTCGGGTATTGACACCGATTCTACCCTTTTCAGGGTATGGTTCGGACAGTTTTTCGATATACGCACGGATTCTACCTTTTCCCGGTACTTGGCCCGGATTCTACCATTTTCGGGTATTCACACCGATTCTACCCTTTTCACGGTCTGGTTCGGACAGTTTATCGGTACTCGCACGGATTCTACCTTTTCCCGGTACTGCCCAGGATTCTACCATTTTCGGGTATTCACACCGATTCTACCCCTTTCAGGGTATGGTCCGGACAGTTTTTCGATACTCGCACGGATTCTACCTTTCCCGGTATTGCCCAGGATTCTACCATTTTCGGGTATTGACACCGATTCTACCCTTTTCAGGGTATGGTTCGGACAGTTTTTCGATACTCGCACGGATTCTACCTTTCCCCGGTACTGGCCCGGATTCTACCATTTTCGGGTATTCACAACCGATTCTACCCTTTTCACGGTCTGGTTCGGACAGTTTTTCGATACTCGCACGGATTCTACCTTTTCCCGGTACTGGCCCGGATTCTACCATTTTCGGGTATTCACACCGATTCTACCCTTTTCAGGGTATGGTCCGGACAGTTTTTCGATACTCGCACGGATTCTACCTTTTCCCGGTATTGCCCAGGATTCTACCATTTTCGGGTATTGACACCGATTCTACCCTTTTCAGGGTATGGTTCGGACAGTTTTTCGATATTCGCACGGATTCTACCTTTTCCCGGTACTGGCCCGGATTCTACCATTTTCGGGTATTCACCACCGATTCTACCCTTTTCACGGTCTGGTTCGGACAGTTTATCGGTACTCGCACGGATTCTACCTTTTCCCGGTACTGCCCAGGATTCTACCATTTTCGGGTATTCACACCGATTCTACCCTTTTCACGGTCTGGTTCGGACAGTTTATCGGTACTCGAACGGATTCTACCTTTTCCCCGGTACTGCCCAGGATTCTACCATTTTCGGGTATTCACACCGATTCTACCCTTTTCACGGTCTGGTTCGGACAGTTTATCGGTACTCGCACGGATTCTACCTTTTCCCGGTACTGCCCAGGATTCTACCATTTTCGGGTATTCACACCGATTCTACCCTTTTCAGGGTATGGTCCGGACAGTTTTTCGATACTCGCACGGATTCTACCTTTTCCCGGTACTGGCCCGGATTCTACCATTTTCGGGTATTCACACCGATTCTACCCTTTTCACGGTCTGGTTCGGACAGTTTATCGGTACTCGAACGGATTCTACCTTTTCCCGGTACTGCCCCAGGATTCTACCATTTTCGGGTATTCACACCGATTCCACTCTTTTCAGGGTATGGTCCGGACAGTTTTTCGATACTCGCACGGATTCTACCTTTTCCCGGTATTGCCCAGGATTCTACCATTTTCGGGTATTGACACCGATTCTACCCTTTTCAGGGTATGGTTCGGACAGTTTTTTGATACTCGCAACGGATTCTACCTTTTCCCGGTACTGCCCCAGGATTCTACCATTTTCGGGTATTCACACCGATTCTACCCTTTTCAGGGTATGGTCCGGACAGTTTTTCGATACTCGCACGGATTCTACCTTTTCCCGGTACTGGCCCGGATTCTACCATTTTCGGGTATTCACACCGATTCTACCCTTTTCACGGTCTGGTTCGGACAGTTTATCGGTACTCGCACGGATTCTACCTTTTCCCGGTGCTGCCCAGGATTCTACCATTTTCGGGTATTCACACCGATTCTACCCTTTTCAGGGTATGGTTCGGACAGTTTTTGGATACTCGCACGGATTCTACCTTTTCCCGGTACTGGCCCGGATTCTACCATTTTCGGGTATTCACACCGATTCTACCCTTTTCAGGGTATGGTTCGGACAGTTTTTCGATATTCGCACGGATTCTACCTTTTCCCGGTACTGGCCCGGATTCTACCATTTTCGGGTATTCACACCGATTCTACCCTTTTCACGGTCTGGTTCGGACAGTTTATCGGTACTCGCACGGATTCTACCTTTTCCCGGTACTGGCCCGGATTCTACCATTTTCGGGTATTCACACCGATTCTACCCTTTTCACGGTCTGGTTCGGACAGTTTATCGGTACTCGAACGGATTCTACCTTTTCCCGGTACTCGCCCAGGATTCTACCATTTTCGGGTATTCACACCGATTCTACTCTTTTCAGGGTATGGTCCGGACAGTTTTTCGATACTCGCACGGATTCTACCTTTTCCCGGTATTGCCCAGGATTCTACCATTTTCGGGTATTGACACCGATTCTACCCTTTTCAGGGTATGGTTCGGACAGTTTTTCGATATTCGCACGGATTCTACTTCTACCTTTTCCCGGTACTGGCCCGGATTCTACCATTTTCGGGTATTCACACCGATTCTACCCCTTTTCACGGTCTGGTTCGGACAGTTTATCGGTACTCGCACGGATTCTACCTTTTCCCGGTACTGCCCAGGATTCTACCATTTTCGGGTATTCACACCGATTCTACCCCTTTCAGGGTATGGTCTGGACAGTTTTTCGATACTCGCACGGATTCTACCTTTTCCCGGTATTGCCCAGGATTCTACCATTTTCGGGTATTGACACCGATTCTACCCTTTTCAGGGTATGGTTCGGACAGTTTTTCGATATTCGCACGGATTCTACCTTTTCCCGGTACTGGCCCGGATTCTACCATTTTCGGGTATTCACACCGATTCTACCCTTTTCACGGTCTGGTTCGGACAGTTTATCGGTACTCGCACGGATTCTACCTTTTCCCGGTACTGCCCAGGATTCTACCATTTTCGGGTATTCACACCGATTCTACCCCTTTCAGGGTATGGTCCGGACAGTTTTTCGATACTCGCACGGATTCTACCTTTTCCCGGTATTGCCCAGGATTCTACCATTTTCGGGTATTGACACCGATTCTACCCTTTTCAGGGGTATGGTTCGGACAGTTTTTCGATACTCGCACGGATTCTACCTTTCCCCGGGTACTGGCCCGGATTCTACCATTTTCGGGTATTCACACCGATTCTACCCTTTTCAACGGTCTGGTTCGGACAGTTTTTCGATACTCGCACGGATTCTACCTTTTCCCCGGTACTGGCCCGGATTCTACCATTTTCGGGTATTCACACCGATTCTACCCCTTTTCAGGGTATGGTCCGGACAGTTTTTCGATACTCGCACGGATTCTACCTTTTCCCGGTATTGCCCAGGATTCTACCATTTTCGGGTATTGACACCGATTCTACCCTTTTCAGGGTATGGTTCGGACAGTTTTTCGATATTCGCACGGATTCTACCTTTTCCCGGTACTGGCCCGGATTCTACCATTTTCGGGTATTCACACCGATTCTACCCTTTTCACGGTCTGGTTCGGACAGTTTATCGGTACTCGCACGGATTCTACCTTTTCCCGGTACTGCCCAGGATTCTACCATTTTCGGGTATTCACACCGATTCTACCCTTTTCACGGTCTGGTTCGGACAGTTTTATCGGTACTCGAACGGATTCTACCTTTTCCCGGTACTGCCCAGGATTCTACCATTTTCGGGTATTCACACCGATTCTACCCTTTTCACGGTCTGGTTCGGACAGTTTATCGGTACTCGCACGGATTCTACCTTTTCCTCGGTACTGCCCAGGATTCTACCATTTTCGGGTATTCACACCGATTCTACCCTTTTCAGGGTATGGTCCGGACAGTTTTTCGATACTCGCACGGATTCTACCTTTTCCCGGTACTGGCCCGGATTCTACCATTTTCGGGTATTCACACCGATTCTACCCTTTTCACGGTCTGGTTCGGACAGTTTATCGGTACTCGAACGGATTCTACCTTTTCCCGGTACTGCCCAGGATTCTACCATTTTCGGGTATTCACACCGATTCCACTCTTTTCAGGGTATGGTCCGGACAGTTTTTTCGATACTCGCACGGATTCTACCTTTTCCCGGTATTGCCCAGGATTCTACCATTTTCGGGTATTGACACCGATTCTACCCTTTTCAGGGTATGGTTCGGACAGTTTTTTGATACTCGCACGGATTCTACCTTTTCCCGGTACTGCCCAGGATTCTACCATTTTCGGGTATTCACACCGATTCTACCCTTTTCAGGGTATGGTGCCGGACAGTTTTTTCGATACTCGCACGGATTCTACCTTTTCCCGGTACTGGCCCGGATTCTACCATTTTCGGGTATTCACACCGATTCTACCCTTTTCACGGTCTGGTTCGGACAGTTTATCGGTACTCGCACGGATTCTACCTTTTCCCGGTGCTGCCCAGGATTCTACCATTTTCGGGTATTCACACCGATTCTACCCTTTTCAGGGTATGGTTCGGACAGTTTTTGGATACTCGCACGGATTCTACCTTTTCCCGGTACTGGCCCGGATTCTACCATTTTCGGGTATTCACACCGATTCTACCCTTTTCAGGGTATGGTTTCGGACAGTTTTTCGATATTCGCACGGATTCTACCTTTTCCCGGTACTGGCCCGGATTCTACCATTTTCGGGTATTCACACCGATTCTACCCTTTTCACGGTCTGGTTCGGACAGTTTATCGGTACTCGCACGGATTCTACCTTTTCCCGGTACTGGCCCGGATTCTACCATTTTCGGGTATTCACACCGATTCTACCCTTTTCACGGTCTGGTTCGGACAGTTTATCGGTACTCGAACGGATTCTACCTTTTCCCGGTACTGCCCAGGATTCTACCATTTTCGGGTATTCACACCGATTCTACTCTTTTCAGGGTATGGTCACGGACAGTTTTTCGATACTCGCACGGATTCTACCTTTTCCCGGTATTGCCCAGGATTCTACCATTTTCGGGTATTGACACCGATTCTACCCTTTTCAGGGGTATGGTTCGGACAGTTTTTCGATATTCGCACGGATTCTACCTTTTCCCGGTACTGGCCCGGATTCTACCATTTTCGGGTATTCACACCGATTCTACCCTTTTCACGGTCTGGTTCGGACAGTTTATCGGTACTCGCACGGATTCTACCTTTTCCCGGTACTGCCCAGGATTCTACCATTTTCGGGTATTCACACCGATTCTACCCCTTTCAGGGTATGGTCTGGACAGTTTTTCGATACTCGCACGGATTCTACCTTTTCCCGGTATTGCCCAGGATTCTACCATTTTCGGGTATTGACACCGATTCTACCCTTTTCAGGTTATGGTTCGGACAGTTTTTCGATACTCGCACGGATTCTACCTTTCCCCGGTACTGGCCCGGATTCTACCATTTTCGGGTATTCACACCGATTCTACCCTTTTCACGGTCTGGTTCGGACAGTTTTTCGATACTCGCACGGATTCTACCTTTTCCCGGTACTGGCCCGAATTCTACCATTTTCGGGTATTCACACCGATTCTACCCTTTTCAGGGTATGGTCCGGACAGTTTTTCGATACTCGCACGGATTCTACCTTTTCCCGGTATTGCCCAGGATTCTACCATTTTCGGGTATTGACACCGATTCTACCCTTTTCAGGGTATGGTTCGGACAGTTTTTCGATATTCGCACGGATTCTACCTTTTCCCGGTACTGGCCCGGATTCTACCATTTTCGGGTATTCACACCGATTCTACCCTTTTCACGGTCTGGTTCGGACAGTTTATCGGTACTCGCACGGATTCTACCTTTTCCCGGGTACTGCCCCAGGATTCTACCATTTTCGGGTATTCACACCGATTCTACCCTTTTCACGGTCTGGTTCGGACAGTTTATCGGTACTCGCACGGATTCTACCTTTTCCCGGTACTGCCCAGGATTCTACCATTTTCGGGTATTGACACCGATTCTACCCTTTTCAGGGTATGGTTCGGACAGTTTTTCGATATTCGCACGGATTCTACCTTTTCCCGGTACTGGCCCGGATTCTACCATTTTCGGGTATTCACACCGATTCTACCCTTTTCACGGTCTGGTTCGGACAGTTTATCGGTACTCGCACGGATTCTACCTTTTCCCGGTACTGCCCAGGATTCTACCATTTTCGGGTATTCACACCGATTCTACCCCTTTCAGGGTATGGTCCGGACAGTTTTTCGATACTCGCACGGATTCTACCTTTTCCCGGTATTGCCCAGGATTCTACCATTTTCGGGTATTGACACCGATTCTACCCTTTTCAGGGTATGGTTCGGACAGTTTTTCGATACTCGCACGGATTCTACCTTTCCCCGGTACTGGCTCGGATTCTACCATTTTCGGGTATTCACACCGATTCTACCCTTTTCACGGTCTGGTTCGGACAGTTTTTCGATACTCGCACGGATTCTACCTTTTCCCGGTACTGGCCCGGATTCTACCATTTTCGGGTATTCACACCGATTCTACCCTTTTCAGGGTATGGTCCGGACAGTTTTTCGATACTCGCACGGATTCTACCTTTTCCCGGTATTGCCCAGGATTCTACCATTTTCGGGTATTGACACCGATTCTACCCTTTTCAGGGTATGGTTCGGACAGTTTTTCGATATTCGCACGGATTCTACCTTTTCCCGGTACTGGCCCGGATTCTACCATTTTCGGGTATTCACACCGATTCTACCCTTTTCACGGTCTGGTTCGGACAGTTTATCGGTACTCGCACGGATTCTACCTTTTCCCGGTACTGCCCAGGATTCTACCATTTTCGGGTATTCACACCGATTCTACCCTTTTCACGGTCTGGTTCGGACAGTTTATCGGTACTCGAACGGATTCTACCTTTTCCCGGTACTGCCCAGGATTCTACCATTTTCGGGTATTCACACCGATTCTACCCTTTTCACGGTCTGGTTCGGACAGTTTATCGGTACTCGCACGGATTCTACCTTTTCCCGGTACTGCCCAGGATTCTACCATTTTCGGGTATTCACACCGATTCTACCCTTTTCAGGGTATGGTCCGGACAGTTTTTCGATACTCGCACGGATTCTACCTTTTCCCGGTACTGGCCCGGATTCTACCATTTTCGGGTATTCACACCGATTCTACCCTTTTCACGGTCTGGTTCGGACAGTTTATCGGTACTCGAACGGATTCTACCTTTTCCCGGTACTGCCCAGGATTCTACCATTTTCGGGTATTCACACCGATTCTACTCTTTTCAGGGTATGGTCCGGACAGTTTTTCGATACTCGCACGGATTCTACCTTTTCCCGGTATTGCCCAGGATTCTACCATTTTCGGGTATTGACACCGATTCTACCCTTTTCAGGGTATGGTTCGGACAGTTTTTCGATATTCGCACGGATTCTACCTTTTCCCGGTACTGGCCCGGATTCTACCGTTTTCGGGTATTGACACCGATTCTACCCTTTTCACGGTCTGGTTCGGACAGTTTATCGGTACTCGAACGGATTCTACCTTTTCCCGGTACTGCCCAGGATTCTACCATTTTCGGGTATTCACACCGATTCCACTCTTTTCAGGGTATGGTCCGGACAGTTTTTCGATACTCGCACGGATTCTACCTTTTCCCGGTATTGCCCAGGATTCTACCATTTTCGGGTATTGACACCGATTCTACCCTTTTCAGGGTATGGTTCGGACAGTTTTTCGATATTCGCACGGATTCTACCTTTTCCCGGTACTGGCCCGGATTCTACCATTTTCGGGTATTCACACCGATTCTACCCTTTTCACGGTCTGGTTCGGACAGTTTATCGGTACTCGCACGGATTCTACCTTTTCCCGGTACTGCCCAGGATTCTACCATTTTCGGGTATTCACACCGATTCTACCCCTTTCAGGGTATGGTCTGGACAGTTTTTCGATACTCGCACGGATTCTACCTTTTCCCGGTATTGCCCAGGATTCTACCATTTTCGGGTATTGACACCGATTCTACCCTTTTCAGGTTATGGTTCGGACAGTTTTTCGATACTCGCACGGATTCTACCTTTCCCCGGTACTGGCCCGGATTCTACCATTTTCGGGTATTCACACCGATTCTACCCTTGGATTCTACCTTTCCCCGGTACTGGCCCGGATTCTACCATTTTCGGGTATTCACACCGATTCTACCCTTTTCACGGTCTGGTTCGGACAGTTTTTCGATACTCGCACGGATTCTACCTTTTCCCGGTACTGGCCCGGATTCTACCATTTTCGGGTATTCACACCGATTCTACCCTTTTCACGGTCTGGTTCGGACAGTTTATCGGTACTCGCACGGATTCTACCTTTTCCCGGTACTGCCCATGATTCTACCATTTTCGGGTATTCACACCGATTCTACCCTTTTCAGGGTATGGTCCGGACAGTTTTTCGATACTCGCACGGATTCTGCCTTTTCCCAGTACTGGCCCGGATTCTACCATTTTCGGGTATTCACACCGATTCTACCCTTTTCACGGTCTGGTTCGGACAGTTTATCGGTACTCGCACGGATTCTACCTTTTCCCGGTACTGCCCATGATTCTACCATTTTCGGGTATTCACACCGATTCTACCCTTTTCAGGGTATGGTCCGGACAGTTTTTCGATACTCGCACGGATTCTACCTTTTCCCGGTACTGGCCCGGATTCTACCATTTTCGGGTATTCACACCGATTCTACCCTTTTCACGGTCTGGTTCGGACAGTTTATCGGTACTCGCACGGATTCTACCTTTTCCCCGGTACTACCCAGGATTCTACCATTTTCGGGTATTCACACCGATTCTACTCTTTTCAGGGTATGGTCCGGACAGTTTTTCGATACTCGCACGGATTCTACCTTTTCCCGGTATTGCCCAGGATTCTACCATTTTCGGGTATTCACACCGATTCTACCCTTTTCAGGGTATGGTTCGGACAGTTTTTCGATATTCGCACGGATTCTACCTTTTCCCGGTACTGGCCCGGATTCTACCATTTTCGGGTATTCACACCGATTCTACCCTTTTCACGGTCTGGTTCGGACAGTTTATCGGTACTCGCACGGATTCTACCTTTTCCCGGGTACTGCCCAGGATTCTACCATTTTCGGGTATTCACACCGATTCTACTCTTTTCAGGGTATGGTCCGGACAGTTTTTCGATACTCGCACGAATTCTACCTTTTCCCGGTATTGCCCAGGATTCTACCATTTTCGGGTATTCACACCGATTCTACCCTTTTCAGGGTATGGTTCGGACAGTTTTTCGATATTCGCACGGATTCTACCTTTTCCCGGTACTGGCCCGGATTCTACCATTTTCGGGTATTCACACCGATTCTACCCTTTTCACGGTCTGGTTCGGACAGTTTATCGGTACTCGCACGGATTCTACCTTTTCCCGGTACTGCCCAGGATTCTACCATTTTCGGGTATTCACACCGATTCTACCCTTTTCAGGGTATGGTCCGGACAGTTTTTCGATACTCGCACGGATTCTACCTTTTCCCGGTACTGGCCCGGATTCTACCATTTTCGGGTATTCACACCGATTCTACCCTTTTCACGGTCTGGTTCGGACAGTTTATCGGTACTCGCACGGATTCTACCTTTTCCCGGTACTGCCCAGGATTCTACCATTTTCGGGTATTCACACCGATTCTACCCTTTTCACGGTCTGGTTCGGACAGTTTATCGGTACTCGCACGGATTCTACCTTTTCCCGGTACTGCCCAGGATTCTACCATTTTCGGGTATTGACACCGATTCTACCCTTTTCAGGGTATGGTTCGGACAGTTTTTCGATATTCGCACGGATTCTACCTTTTCCCGGTACTGGCCCGGATTCTACCATTTTCGGGTATTCACACCGATTCTACCCTTTTCACGGTCTGGTTCGGACAGTTTATCGGTACTCGCACGGATTCTACCTTTTCCCGGGTACTGCCCAGGATTCTACCATTTTCGGGTATTCACACCGATTCTACCCCTTTCAGGGTATGGTCTGGACAGTTTGTCGATACTCGCACGGATTCTACCTTTTCCCGGTATTGCCCAGGATTCTACCATTTTCGGGTATTGACACCGATTCTACCCTTTTCAGGTTATGGTTCGGACAGTTTTTCGATACTCGCACGGATTCTACCTTTCCCCGGTACTGGCCCGGATTCTACCATTTTCGGGTATTACACCGATTCTACCCTTTTCACGGTCTGGTTCGGACAGTTTTTCGATACTCGCACGGATTCTACCTTTTCCCGGTACTGGCCCGAATTCTACCATTTTCGGGTATTCACACCGATTCTACCCTTTTCAGGGTATGGTCCGGACAGTTTTTCGATACTCGCACGGATTCTACCTTTTCCCGGTATTGCCCAGGATTCTACCATTTTCGGGTATTGACACCGATTCTACCCTTTTCAGGGTATGGTTCGGACAGTTTTTCGATATTCGCACGGATTCTACCTTTTCCCGGTACTGGCCCGGATTCTACCATTTTCGGGTATTCACACCGATTCTACCCTTTTCACGGTCTGGTTCGGACAGTTTATCGGTACTCGCACGGATTCTACCTTTTCCCGGTACTGCCCAGGATTCTACCATTTTCGGGTATTCACACCGATTCTACCCTTTTCACGGTCTGGTTCGGACAGTTTATCGGTACTCGCACGGATTCTACCTTTTCCCGGTACTGCCCAGGATTCTACCATTTTCGGGTATTGACACCGATTCTACCCTTTTCAGGGTATGGTTCGGACAGTTTTTCGATATTCGCACGGATTCTACCTTTTCCCGGTACTGGCCCGGATTCTACCATTTTCGGGTATTCACACCGATTCTACCCTTTTCACGGTCTGGTTCGGACAGTTTATCGGTACTCGCACGGATTCTACCTTTTCCCGGTACTGCCCAGGATTCTACCATTTTCGGGTATTCACACCGATTCTACCCTTTTCACGGTCTGGTTCGGACAGTTTATCGGTACTCGCACGGATTCTACCTTTTCCCGGTACTGCCCAGGATTCTACCATTTTCGGGTATTCACACCGATTCTACTCTTTTCAGGGTATGGTCCGGACAGTTTTTCGATACTCGCACGGATTCTACCTTTTCCCGGTATTGCCCAGGATTCTACCATTTTCGGGTATTCACACCGATTCTACCCTTTTCAGGGTATGGTTCGGACAGTTTTTCGATATTCGCACGGATTCTACCTTTTCCCGGTACTGGCCCGGATTCTACCATTTTCGGGTATTCACACCGATTCTACCCTTTTCACGGTCTGGTTCGGACAGTTTATCGGTACTCGCACGGATTCTACCTTTTCCCGGTACTGCCCAGGATTCTACCATTTTCGGGTATTCACACCTATTCTACCCTTTTCACGGTCTGGTTCGGACAGTTTATCGGTACTCGCACGGATTCTACCTTTTCCCGGGTACTGCCCAGGATTCTACCATTTTCGGGTATTCACACCGATTCTACTCTTTTCAGGGTATGGTCCGGACAGTTTTTTCGATACTCGCACGGATTCTACCTTTTCCCGGTATTGCCCAGGATTCTACCATTTTCGGGTATTCACACCGATTCTACCCTTTTCAGGGTATGGTTATGGTTCGGACAGTTTTTCGATATTCGCACGGATTCTACCTTTTCCCGGTACTGGCCCGGATTCTACCATTTTCGGGTATTCACACCGATTCTACCCTTTTCACGGTCTGGTTCGGACAGTTTATCGGTACTCCGCACGGATTCTACCTTTTCCCGGTACTGCCCAGGATTCTACCATTTTCGGGTATTCACACCGATTCTACTCTTTTCAGGGTATGGTCCGGACAGTTTTTCGATACTCGCACGAATTCTACCTTTTCCCCGGTATTGCCCAGGATTCTACCATTTTCGGGTATTCACACCGATTCTACCCTTTTCAGGGTATGGTTCGGACAGTTTTTCGATATTCGCACGGATTCTACCTTTTCCCGGTACTGGCCCGGATTCTACCATTTTCGGGTATTCACACCGATTCTACCCTTTTCACGGTCTGGTTCGGACAGTTTATCGGTACTCGCACGGATTCTACCTTTTCCCGGTACTTGCCCCAGGATTCTACCATTTTCGGGTATTCACACCGATTCTACCCTTTTCAGGGTATGGTCCGGACAGTTTTTCGATACTCGCCACGGATTCTACCTTTTCCCGGTACTGGCCCGGATTCTACCATTTTCGGGTATTCACACCGATTCTACCCTTTTCACGGTCTGGTTCGGACAGTTTATCGGTACTCGCACGGATTCTACCTTTTCCCCGGTACTGCCCAGGATTCTACCATTTTCGGGTATTCACACCGATTCTACCCTTTTCACGGTCTGGTTCGGACAGTTTATCGGTACTCGCACGGATTCTACCTTTTCCCCGGTACTTGCCCAGGATTCTACCATTTTCGGGTATTGACACCGATTCTACCCTTTTCAGGGTATGGTTCGGACAGTTTTTCGATATTCGCACGGATTCTACCTTTTCCCGGTACTGGCCCGGATTCTACCATTTTCGGGTATTCACACCGATTCTACCCTTTTCACGGTCTGGTTCGGACAGTTTATCGGTACTTCGCACGGATTCTACCTTTTCCCGGTACTGCCCAGGATTCTACCATTTTCGGGTATTCACACCGATTCTACCCCTTTCAGGGTATGGTCTGGACAGTTTGTCGATACTCGCACGGATTCTACCTTTTCCCGGTATTGCCCAGGATTCTACCATTTTCGGGTATTGACACCGATTCTACCCTTTTCAGGTTATGGTTCGGACAGTTTTTCGATACTCGCACGGATTCTACCTTTCCCCGGTACTGGCCCGGATTCTACCATTTTCGGGTATTACACCGATTCTACCCTTTTCACGGTCTGGTTCGGACAGTTTTTCGATACTCGCACGGATTCTACCTTTTCCCGGTACTGGCCCGAATTCTACCATTTTCGGGTATTCACACCGATTCTACCCTTTTCAGGGTATGGTCCGGACAGTTTTTCGATACTCGCACGGATTCTACCTTTTCCCGGTATTGCCCAGGATTCTACCATTTTCGGGTATTGACACCGATTCTACCCTTTTCAGGGTATGGTTCGGACAGTTTTTCGATATTCGCACGGATTCTACCTTTTCCCGGTACTCGGCCCGGATTCTACCATTTTCGGGTATTCACACCGATTCTACCCTTTTCACGGTCTGGTTCGGACAGTTTATCGGTACTCGCACGGATTCTACCTTTTCCCGGTACTGCCCAGGATTCTACCATTTTCGGGTATTCACACCGATTCTACCCTTTTCACGGTCTGGTTCGGACAGTTTATCGGTACTCGCACGGATTCTACCTTTTCCCGGTACTCTGCCCAGGATTCTACCATTTTCGGGTATTGACACCGATTCTACCCTTTTCAGGGTATGGTTCGGACAGTTTTTCGATATTCGCACGGATTCTACCTTTTCCCGGTACTGGCCCGGATTCTACCATTTTCGGGTATTCACACCGATTCTACCCTTTTCACGGTCTGGTTCGGACAGTTTATCGGTACTCGCACGGATTCTACCTTTTCCGGTACTCGCCCAGGATTCTACCATTTTCGGGTATTCACACCGATTCTACCCTTTTCACGGTCTGGTTCGGACAGTTTATCGGTACTCGCACGGATTCTACCTTTTCCCGGTACTGCCCAGGATTCTACCATTTTCGGGTATTCACACCGATTCTACTCTTTTCAGGGTATGGTCCGGACAGTTTTTCGATACTCGCACGGATTCTACCTTTTCCCGGTATTGCCCAGGATTCTACCATTTTCGGGTATTCACACCGATTCTACCCTTTTCAGGGTATGGTTCGGACAGTTTTTCGATATTCGCACGGATTCTACCTTTTCCCGGTACTGGCCCGGATTCTACCATTTTCGGGTATTCACACCGATTCTACCCTTTTCACGGTCTGGTTCGGACAGTTTATCGGTACTCGCACGGATTCTACCTTTTCCCGGTACTCTGCCCAGGATTCTACCATTTTCGGGTATTCACACCTATTCTACCCTTTTCACGGTCTGGTTCGGACAGTTTATCGGTACTCCGCACGGATTCTACCTTTTCCCGGTACTGCCCAGGATTCTACCATTTTCGGGTATTCACACCGATTCTGCCCTTTTCAAGGTATGGTCCGGACAGTTTTTCGATACTCGCACGGATTCTACCTTTTCCCGGTACTGGCCCGGATTCTACCATTTTCGGGTATTCACACCGATTCTACCCTTTTCACGGTCTGGTTCGGACAGTTTATCGGTACTTCGCACGGATTCTACCTTTTCCCGGTACTGCCCAGGATTCTACCATTTTCGGGTATTCACACCGATTCTACCCTTTTCACGGTCTGGTTCGGACAGTTTATCGGTACTCACACGGATTCTACCTTTTCCCCGGTACTGGCCCGGATTCTACCATTTTCGGGTATTCACACCGATTCTACCCTTTTCACGGTCTGGTTCGGACAGTTTATCGGTACTCGCACGGATTCTACCTTTTCCCGGTACTCTGCCCAGGATTCTACCATTTTCGGGTATTCACACCGATTCTACCCTTTTCAGGGTATGGTTCGGACAGTTTTTCGATATTCGCACGGATTCTACCTTTTCCCGGTACTGGCCCGGATTCTACCATTTTCGGGTATTCACACCGATTCTACCCTTTTCACGGTCTGGTTCGGACAGTTTTATCGGTACTCGCACGGATTCTACCTTTTTCCCGGTACTTGCCCAGGATTCTACCATTTTCGGGTATTCACACCGATTCTACCCTTTTCAGGGTATGGTCCGGACAGTTTTTCGATACTCGCACGGATTCTACCTTTTCCCGGTATTGCCCAGGATTCTACCATTTTCGGGTATTGACACCGATTCTACCCTTTTCAGGGTATGGTCCGGACAGTTTTTTCGATACTCGCACGGATTCTACCTTTTCCCGGTATTGCCCAGGATTCTACCATTTTCGGGTATTGACACCGATTCTACCCTTTTCAGGGTATGGTTCGGACAGTTTTTCGATACTCGCACGGATTCTACGTTTCCCCCGGTACTGGCCCGGATTCTACCATTTTCGGGTATTCACACCGATTCTACTCTTTTCAGGGTATGGTCCGGACAGTTTTTTCGATACTCGCACGGATTCTACCTTTTCCTGGTATTGCCCAGGATTCTACCATTTTCGGGTATTGACACCGATTCTACCCTTTTCAGGGTATGGTTCGGGACAGTTTTTCGATATTCGCACGGATTCTACCTTTCCCCGGTACTGGCCCGGATTCTACCATTTTCGGGTATTCACACCGATTCTACCCTTTTCACGGTCTGGTTCGGACAGTTTATCGGTACTCGCACGGATTCTACCTTTTCCCGGTACCCTGCCCAGGATTCTACCATTTTCGGGTATTCACAACCGAAAATTCTACCCTTTTCACGGTCTGGTTCGGACAGTTTATCGGTACTCGCACGGATTCTACCTTTTCCCGGTACTGCCCATGATTCTACCATTTTCGGGTATTCACACCGATTCTACCCTTTTCAGGGTATGGTTCGGACAGTTTTTCGATATTCGCACGGATTCTACCTTTTCCCGGTACTGGCCCGGATTCTACCATTTTCGGGTATTCACACCGATTCTACCCTTTTCACGGTCTGGTTCGGACAGTTTATCGGTACTCGCACGGATTCTACCTTTTCCCGGTACTCGCCCAGGATTCTACCATTTTCGGGTATTCACACCGATTCTACCCTTTTCACGGTCTGGTTCGGACAGTTTATCGGTACTCGCACGGATTCTACCTTTTCCCGGTACTGCCCAGGATTCTACCATTTTCGGGTATTCACACCGATTCTACCCTTTTCAGGGTATGGTCCGGACAGTTTTTCGATACTCGCACGGATTCTACCTTTTCCCGGTATTGCCCAGGATTCTACCATTTTCGGGTATTGACACCGATTCTACCCTTTTCAGGGTATGGTTCGGACAGTTTTTCGATACTCGCACGGATTCTACCTTTTCCCGGTATTGGCCCGGATTCTACCATTTTCGGGTATTCACACCGATTCTACCCTTTTCAGGGTATGGTTCGGACAGTTTTTGGATACTCGCACGGATTCTACCTTTTCCCGGTACTGGCCCGGATTCTACCATTTTCGGGTATTCACACCGATTCTACCCTTTTCAGGGTATGGTTCGGACAGTTTTTCGATACTCGCACGGATTCTACCTTTCCCCGGTACTGGCCCGGATTCTACCATTTTCGGGTATTCACACCGATTCTACTCTTTTCAGGGTATGGTCCGGACAGTTTTTCGATACTCGCACGGATTCTACCTTTTCCCGGTACTGGCCCGGATTCTACCATTTTCGGGTATTCACACCGATTCTACCCTTTTCACGGTCTGGTTCGGACAGTTTATCGGTACTCGCACGGATTCTACCTTTTCCCGGTACTGCCCAGGATACTACCATTTTCGGGTATTCACACCGATTCTACTCTTTTCAGGGTATGGTCCGGACAGTTTTTCGATACTCGCACGGATTCTACCTTTTCCCGGTATTGCCCAGGATTCTACCATTTTCGGGTATTGACACCGATTCTACCCTTTTCAGGGTATGGTTCGGACAGTTTTTCGATATTCGCACGGATTCTACCTTTTCCCGGTACTGGCCCGGATTCTACCATCTTCGGGTATTCACACCGATTCTACCCTTTTCACGGTCTGGTTCGGACGGTTTATCGGTACTCACACGGATTCTACCTTTTCCCGGTACTGCCCAGGATTCTACCATTTTCGGGTATTCACACCGATTCTACCCTTTTCAGGGTATGGTTCGGACAGTTTTTGGATACTCGCACGGATTCTACCTTTTCCCGGTACTGGCCCGGATTCTACCATTTTCGGGTATTCACACCGATTCTACCCTTTTCAGGGTATGGTTCGGACAGTTTTTCGATACTCGCACGGATTCTACCTTTTCCCGGTACTGGCCCGGATTCTACCATTTTCGGGTATTCACACCGATTCTACCCTTTTCAGGGTATGGTCCGGACAGTTTTTCGATACTCGCACGGATTCTACCTTTTCCCGGTATTGCCCAGGATTCTTCCATTTCCGGGTATTGACACCGATTCTACCCTTTTCAGGGTATGGTTCGGACAGTTTTTTCGATACTCGCACGGATTCTACCTTTCCCCGGTACTGGCCCGGATTCTACCATTTTCGGGTATTCACACCGATTCTACTCTTTTCAGGGTATGGTCCGGACAGTTTTTCGATACTCGCACGGATTCTACCTTTTCCCGGTATTGCCCAGGATTCTACCATTTTCGGGTATTGACACCGATTCTACCCTTTTCAGGGTATGGTTCGGACAGTTTTTCGATATTCGCACGGATTCTACCTTTTCCCGGTACTGGCCCGGATTCTACCATTTTCGGGTATTCACACCGATTCTACCCTTTTCACGGTCTGGTTCGGACAGTTTATCGGTACTCGCACGGATTCTACCTTTTCCCGGTACTACCCAGGATTCTACCATTTTCGGGTATTCACACCGATTCTACCCCTTTCAGGGTATGGTCCGGACAGTTTTTCGATACTCGCACGGATTCTACCTTTTCCCGGTATTGCCCAGGATTCTACCATTTTCGGGTATTGACACCGATTCTACCCTTTTCAGGGTATGGTTCGGACAGTTTTTCGATACTCGCACGGATTCTACCTTTCCCCGGTACTGGCCCGGATTCTACCATTTTCGGGTATTCACACCGATTCTACCCTTTTCACGGTCTGGTTCGGACAGTTTTTCGATACTCGCACGGATTCTACCTTTTCCCGGTACTGGCCCGGATTCTACCATTTTCGGGTATTCACACCGATTCTACTCTTTTCAGGGTATGGTCCGGACAGTTTTTCGATACTCGCACGGATTTCGATACTCGCACGGATTCTACCTTTTCCCGATATTGCCCAGGATTCTACCATTTTCGGGTATTGACACCGATTCTACCCTTTTCAGGGTATGGTTCGGACAGTTTTTCGATATTCGCACGGATTCTACCTTTTCCCGGTACTGGCCCGGATTCTACCATTTTCGGGTATGCACACCGATTCTACCCTTTTCACGGTCTGGTTCGGACAGTTTATCGGTACTCGCACGGATTCTACCTTTTCCCGGTACTGCCCAGGATTCTACCATTTTCGGGTATTCACACCGATTCTACCCTTTTCACGGTCTGGTTCGGACAGTTTATCGGTACTCGCACGGATTCTACCTTTTCCCGGTACTGCCCAGGATTCTACCATTTTCGGGTATTCACACCGATTCTACCCTTTTCAGGGTATGGTCCGGACAGTTTTTCGATACTCGCACGGATTCTACCTTTTCCCGGTATTGCCCAGGATTCTACCATTTTCGGGTATTCACACCGATTCTACCCTTTTCAGGGTATGGTTCGGACAGTTTTTCGATATTCGCACGGATTCTACCTTTTCCCGGTACTGGCCCGGATTCTACCATTTTCGGGTATTCACACCGATTCTACCCTTTTCACGGTCTGGTTCGGACAGTTTATCGGTACTCGCACGGATTCTACCTTTTCCCGGTACTGCCCAGGATTCTACCATTTTCGGGTATTCACACCGATTCTACTCTTTTCAGGGTATGGTCCGGACAGTTTTTCGATACTCGCACGGATTCTACCTTTTCCCGGTATTGCCCAGGATTCTACCATTTTCGGGTATTGACACCGATTCTACCCTTTTCAGGGTATGGTTCGGACAGTTTTTCGATATTCGCACGGATTCTACCTTTTCCCGGTACTGGCCCGGATTCTACCATTTTCGGGTATTCACACCGATTCTACCCTTTTCACGGTCTGGTTCGGACAGTTTATCGGTACTCGCACGGATTCTACCTTTTCCCGGTACTGGCCCGGATTCTACCATTTTCGGGTATTCACACCGATTCTACCCTTTTCACGGTCTGGTTGGGACAGTTTTTCGATACTCGCACGGATTCTACCTTTTCCCGGTACTGGCCCGGATTCTACCATTTTCGGGTATTCACACCGATTCTACCCTTTTCACGGTCTGGTTCGGACAGTTTATCGGTACTCGCACGGATTCTACCTTTTCCCGGTACTGCCCAGGATTCTACCATTTTCGGGTATTCACACCGATT
Source organism: Vitis riparia x Vitis rupestris (assembly GCA_946000675.1). Lineage (NCBI taxonomy): Eukaryota > Viridiplantae > Streptophyta > Magnoliopsida > Vitales > Vitaceae > Vitis > Vitis riparia x Vitis rupestris. The sequence goes on along the minus strand of CAMFZC010000509.1, from coordinate 59,548 downwards.
CTACTCTTTTCAGGGTATGGTCCGGACAGTTTTTCGATACTCGCACGGATTCTACCTTTTCCCGGTATTGCCCAGGATTCTACCATTTTCGGGTATTGACACCGATTCTACCCTTTTCAGGGTATGGTTCGGACAGTTTTTCGATATTCGCACGGATTCTACCTTTTCCCGGTACTGGCCCGGATTCTACCATTTTCGGGTATTCACACCGATTCTACCCTTTTCACGGTCTGGTTCGGACAGTTTATCGGTACTCACACGGATTCTACCTTTTCCCGGTACTGCCCAGGATTCTACCATTTTCGGGTATTCACACCGATTCTACCCTTTTCAGGGTATGGTTCGGACAGTTTTTGGATACTCGCACGGATTCTACCTTTTCCCGGTACTGGCCCGGATTCTACCATTTTCGGGTATTCACACCGATTCTACCCTTTTCAGGGTATGGTTCGGACAGTTTTTGGATACTCGCACGGATTCTACCTTTTCCCGGTACTGGCCCGGATTCTACCATTTTCGGGTATTCACACCGATTCTACCCTTTTCAGGGTATGGTCCGGACAGTTTTTCGATACTCGCACGGATTCTACCTTTTCCCGGTATTGCCCAGGATTCTACCATTTTCGGGTATTGACACCGATTCTACCCTTTTCAGGGTATGGTTCGGACAGTTTTTCGATACTCGCACGGATTCTACCTTTTCCCGGTTTGCCCAGGATTCTACCATTTTCGGGTATTGACACCGATTCTACCCTTTTCAGGGTATGGTTCGGACAGTTTTTCGATATTCGCACGGATTCTACCTTTTCCCGGTACTGGCCCGGATTCTACCATTTTCGGGTATTCACACCGATTCTACCCTTTTCACGGTCTGGTTCGGACAGTTTATCGGTACTCGCACGGATTCTACCTTTTCCCGGTACTGCCCAGGATTCTACCATTTTCGGGTATTCACACCGATTCTACCCTTTTCAGGGTATGGTCCGGACAGTTTTTCGATACTCGCACGGATTCTACCTTTTCCCGGTATTGCCCAGGATTCTACCATTTTCGGGTATTGACACCGATTCTACCCTTTTCAAGGTATGGTTCGGACAGTTTTTCGATATTCGCACGGATTCTACCTTTTCCCGGTACTGGCCCGGATTCTACCATTTTCGGGTATTCACACCGATTCTACCCTTTTCACGGTCTGGTTCGGACAGTTTATCGGTACTCGCACGGATTCTACCTTTTCCCCGTACTGCCCAGGATTCTACCATTTTCGGGTATTCACACCGATTCTACTCTTTTCAGGGTATGGTCCGGACAGTTTTTCGATACTCGCACGGATTCTACCTTTTCCCGGTATTGCCCAGGATTCTACCATTTTCGGGTATTGACACCGATTCTACCCTTTTCAGGATATGGTTCGGACAGTTTTTCGATATTCGCACGGATTCTACCTTTTCCCGGTACTGGCCCGGATTCTACCATTTTCGGGTATTCACACCGATTCTACCCTTTTCACGGTCTGGTTCGGACAGTTTATCGGTACTCGCACGGATTCTACCTTTTCCCGGTACTGCCCAGGATTCTACCATTTTCGGGTATTCACACCGATTCTACCCTTTTCAGGGTATGGTCCGGACAGTTTTTCGATACTCGCACGGATTCTACCTTTTCCCGGTATTGCCCAGGATTCTACCATTTTCGGGTATTGACACCGATTCTACCCTTTTCAGGGTATGGTTCGGACAGTTTTTCGATACTCGCACGGATTCTACCTTTCCCCGGTACTGGCCCGGATTCTACCATTTTCGGGTATTCACACCGATTCTACCCTTTTCACGGTCTGGTTCGGACAGTTTTTCGATACTCGCACGGATTCTACCTTTTCCCGGTACTGGCCCGGATTCTACCATTTTCGGGTATTCACACCGATTCTACCCTTTTCAGGGTATGGTCCGGACAGTTTTTCGATACTCGCACGGATTCTACCCTTTCCCGGTATTGCCCAGGATTCTACCATTTTCGGGTATTGACACCGATTCTACCCTTTTCAAGGTATGGTTCGGACAGTTTTTCGATATTCGCACGGATTCTACCTTTTCCCGGTACTGGCCCGGATTCTACCATTTTCGGGTATTCACACCGATTCTACCCTTTTCACGGTCTGGTTCGGACAGTTTATCGGTACTCGCACGGATTCTACCTTTTCCCCGTACTGCCCAGGATTCTACCATTTTCGGGTATTCACACCGATTCTACCCTTTTCAGGGTATGGTCCGGACAGTTTTTCGATACTCGCACGGATTCTACCTTTTCCCGGTATTGCCCAGTATTCTACCATTTTCGGGTATTGACACCGATTCTACCCTTTTCAGGGTATGGTTCGGACAGTTTTTCGATACTCGCACGGATTCTACCTTTCCCCGGTACTGGCCCGGATTCTACCATTTTCGGGTATTCACACCGATTCTACCCTTTTCACGGTCTGGTTCGGACAGTTTTTCGATACTCGCACGGATTCTACCTTTTCCCGGTACTGGCCCGGATTCTACCATTTTCGGGTATTCACACCGATTCTACCCTTTTCAGGGTATGGTCCGGACAGTTTTTCGATACTCGCACGGATTCTACCCTTTCCCGGTATTGCCCAGGATTCTACCATTTTCGGGTATTGACACCGATTCTACCCTTTTCAAGGTATGGTTCGGACAGTTTTTCGATATTCGCACGGATTCTACCTTTTCCCGGTACTGGCCCGGATTCTACCATTTTCGGGTATTCACACCGATTCTACCCTTTTCACGGTCTGGTTCGGACAGTTTATCGGTACTCGCACGGATTCTACCTTTTCCCCGTACTGCCCAGGATTCTACCATTTTCGGGTATTCACACCGATTCTACTCTTTTCAGGGTATGGTCCGGACAGTTTTTCGATACTCGCACGGATTCTACCTTTTCCCGGTATTGCCCAGGATTTCTACCATTTTCGGGTATTGACACCGATTCTACCCTTTTCAGGGTATGGTTCGGACAGTTTTTCGATATTCGCACGGATTCTACCTTTTCCCGGTACTGGCCCGGATTCTACCATTTTCGGGTATTCACACCGATTCTACCCTTTTCACGGTCTGGTTCGGACAGTTTATCGGTACTCGCACGGATTCTACCTTTTCCCGGTACTGCCCAGGATTCTACCATTTTCGGGTATTCACACCGATTCTACCCTTTTCAGGGTATGGTCCGGACAGTTTTTCGATACTCGCACGGATTCTACCTTTTCCCGGTATTGCCCAGGATTCTACCATTTTCGGGTATTGACACCGATTCTACCCTTTTCAGGGTATGGTTCGGACAGTTTTTCGATACTCGCACGGATTCTACCTTTCCCCGGTACTGGCCCGGATTCTACCATTTTCGGGGTATTCACACCGATTCTACCCTTTTCACGGTCTGGTTCGGACAGTTTTTCGATACTCGCACGGATTCTACCTTTTCCCGGTACTGGCCCGGATTCTACCATTTTCGGGTATTCACACCGATTCTACCCTTTTCAGGGTATGGTTCGGACAGTTTTTCGATATTCGCACGGATTCTACCTTTCCCCGGTACTGGCCCGGATTCTACCATTTTCGGGTATTCACACCGATTCTACCCTTTTCACGGTCTGGTTTCGGACAGTTTTTCGATACTCGCACGGATTCTACCTTTTTCCCGGTACTGGCCCGGATTCTACCATTTTCGGGTATTCACACCGATTCTACCCTTTTCAGGGTATGGTCCGGACAGTTTTTCGATACTCGCACGGATTCTACCTTTTCCCGGTATTGCCCAGGATTCTACCATTTTCGGGTATTGACACCGATTCTACCCTTTTCAGGGTATGGTCCGGACAGTTTTTCGATACTCGCACGGATTCTACCTTTTCCCGGTATTGCCCAGGATTCTACCATTTTCGGGTATTGACACCGATTCTACCCTTTTCAGGGTATGGTTCGGACAGTTTTTCGATACTCGCACGGATTCTACCTTTCCCCGGTACTGGCCCGGATTCTACCATTTTCGGGTATTCACACCGATTCTACCCTTTTCAGGGTATGGTTCGGACAGTTTTTGGATACTCGCACGGATTCTACCTTTTCCCGGTACTGGCCCGGATTCTACCATTTTCGGGTATTCACACCGATTCTACCCTTTTCACGGTCTGGTTCGGACAGTTTATCGGTACTCGCACGGATTCTACCTTTTCCCCGTACTGCCCAGGATTCTACCATTTTCGGGTATTCACACCGATTCTACTCTTTTCAGGGTATGGTCCGGACAGTTTTTCGATACTCGCACGGATTCTACCTTTTCCCGGTATTGCCCAGGATTCTACCATTTTCGGGTATTGACACCGATTCTACCCTTTTCAGGGTATGGTTCGGACAGTTTTTCGATATTCGCACGGATTCTACCTTTTCCCGGTACTGGCCCGGATTCTACCATTTTCGGGTATTCACACCGATTCTACCCTTTTCACGGTCTGGTTCGGACAGTTTATCGGTACTCGCACGGATTCTACCTTTTCCCGGTACTGCCCAGGATTCTACCATTTTCGGGTATTCACACCGATTCTACCCTTTTCAGGGTATGGTCCCGGACAGTTTTTCGATACTCGCACGGATTCTACCTTTTCCCGGTATTGCCCAGGATTCTACCATTTTCGGGTATTGACACCGATTCTACCCTTTTCAGGGTATGGTTCGGACAGTTTTTCGATACTCGCACGGATTCTACCTTTCCCCGGTACTGGCCCGGATTCTACCATTTTCGGGTATTCACACCGATTCTACCCTTTTCACGGTCTGGTTCGGACAGTTTTTCGATACTCGCACGGATTCTACCTTTTCCCGGTACTGGCCCGGATTCTACCATTTTCGGGTATTCACACCGATTCTACCCTTTTCAGGGTATGGTTCGGACAGTTTTTCGATATTCGCACGGATTCTACCTTTCCCCGGTACTGGCCCGGATTCTACCATTTTCGGGTATTCACACCGATTCTACCCTTTTCACGGTCTGGTTCGGACAGTTTTTCGATACTCGCACGGATTCTACCTTTTCCCGGTACTGGCCCGGATTCTACCATTTTCGGGTATTCACACCGATTCTACCCTTTTCAGGGTATGGTCCGGACAGTTTTTCGATACTCGCACGGATTCTACCTTTTCCCGGTATTGCCCAGGATTCTACCATTTTCGGGTATTGACACCGATTCTACCCTTTTCAGGGTATGGTTCGGACAGTTTTTCGATATTCGCACGGATTCTACCTTTTCCCGGTACTGGCCCGGATTCTACCCTTTTCGGGTATTCACACCGATTCTACCCTTTTCACGGTCTGGTTCGGACAGTTTATCGGTACTCGCACGGATTCTACCTTTTCCCGGTACTGCCCAGGATTCTACCATTTTCGGGTATTCACACCGATTCTACCCTTTTCAGGGTATGGTTCGGACAGTTTTTGGATACTCGCACGGATTCTACCTTTTCCCGGTACTGGCCCGGATTCTACCATTTTCGGGTATTCACACCGATTCTACCCTTTTCAGGGTATGGTTCGGACAGTTTTTCGATACTCGCACGGATTCTACCTTTTCCCGGTACTGGCCCGGATTCTACCATTTTCGGGTATTCACACCGATTCTACCCTTTTCAGGGTATGGTCCGGACAGTTTTTCGATACTCGCACGGATTCTACCTTTTCCCGGTATTGCCCAGGATTCTACCATTTTCGGGTATTGACACCGATTCTACCCTTTTCAGGGTATGGTTCGGACAGTTTTTCGATACTCGTACGGATTCTACCTTTCCCCGGTACTGGCCCGGATTCTACCATTTTCGGGTATTCACACCGATTCTACTCTTTTCAGGGTATGGTCCGGACAGTTTTTCGATACTCGCACGGATTCTACCTTTTCCCGGTATTGCCCAGGATTCTACCATTTTCGGGTATTGACACCGATTCTACCCTTTTCAGGGTATGGTTCGGACAGTTTTTCGATATTCGCACGGATTCTACCTTTTCCCGGTACTGGCCCGGATTCTACCATTTTCGGGTATTCACACCGATTCTACCCTTTTCACGGTCTGGTTCGGACAGTTTATCGGTACTCGCACGGATTCTACCTTTTCCCGGTACTGCCCAGGATTCTACCATTTTCGGGTATTCACACCGATTCTACCCTTTTCAGGGTATGGTCCGGACAGTTTTTCGATACTCGCACGGATTCTACCTTTTCCCGGTACTGGCCCGGATTCTACCATTTTCGGGTATTCACACCGATTCTACCCTTTTCAGGGTATGGTCCGGACAGTTTTTCGATACTCGCACGGATTCTACCTTTTCCCGGTATTGCCCAGGATTCTACCATTTTCGGGTATTGACACCGATTCTACCCTTTTCAGGGTATGGTTCGGACAGTTTTTCGATACTCGCACGGATTCTACCTTTCCCCGGTACTGGCCCGGATTCTACCATTTTCGGGTATTCACACCGATTCTACCCTTTTCACGGTCTGGTTCGGACAGTTTATCGGTACTCGCACGGATTCTAACTTTTCCCGGTACTGGCCCGGATTCTACCATTTTTGGGTATTCACACCGATTCTACTCTTTTCAGGGTATGGTTCGGACAGTTTTTCGATACTCGCACGGATTCTACCTTTTCCCGGTATTGCCCAGGATTCTACCATTTTCGGGTATTGACACCGATTCTACCCTTTTCAGGGTATGGTTCGGACAGTTTTTCGATATTCGCACGGATTCTACCTTTTCCCGGTACTGGCCGGATTCTACCATTTTCGGGTATTCACACCGATTCTACCCTTTTCACGGTCTGGTTCGGACAGTTTATCGGTACTCGCACGGATTCTACCTTTTCCCGGTACTGCCCAGGATTCTACCATTTTCGGGTATTCACACCGATTCTACCCTTTTCAGGGTATGGTCCGGACAGTTTTTCGATACTCGCACGGATTCTACCTTTTCCCGGTACTGGCCCGGATTCTACCATTTTCGGGTATTCACACCGATTCTACCCTTTTCACGGTCTGGTTCGGACAGTTTATCGGTACTCGCACGGATTCTACCTTTTCCCGGTACTGCCCAGGATTCTACCATTTTCGGGTATTCACACCGATTCTACTCTTTTCAGGGTATGGTCCGGACAGTTTTTCGATACTCGCACGGATTCTACCTTTTCCCGGTATTGCCCAGGATTCTACCATTTTCGGGTATTGACACCGATTCTACCCTTTTCAGGGTATGGTTCGGACAGTTTTTCGATATTCGCACGGATTCTACCTTTTCCCGGTACTGGCCCGGATTCTACCATTTTCGGGTATTCACACCGATTCTACCCTTTTCACGGTCTGGTTCGGACAGTTTATCGGTACTCGCACGGATTCTACCTTTTCCCGGTACTGCCCAGGATTCTACCATTTTCGGGTATTCACACCGATTCTACCCTTTTCAGGGTATGGTCCGGACAGTTTTTCGATACTCGCACGGATTCTACCTTTTCCCGGTATTGCCCAGGATTCTACCATTTTCGGGTATTGACACCGATTCTACCCTTTTCAGGGTATGGTTCGGACAGTTTTTCGATACTCGCACGGATTCTACCTTTCCCCCGGTACTGGCCCGGATTCTACCATTTTCGGGTATTCACACCGATTCTACCCTTTTCACGGTCTGGTTCGGACAGTTTTTCGATACTCGCACGGATTCTACCTTTTCCCGGTACTGGCCCGGATTCTACCATTTTCGGGTATTCACACCGATTCTACCCTTTTCAGGGTATGGTTCGGACAGTTTTTCGATATTCGCACGGATTCTACCTTTCCCCGGTACTGGCCCGGATTCTACCATTTTCGGGTATTCACACCGATTCTACCCTTTTCACGGTCTGGTTCGGACAGTTTTTCGATACTCGCACGGATTCTACCTTTTCCCGGTACTGGCCCGGATTCTACCATTTTCGGGTATTCACACCGATTCTACCCTTTTCAGGGTATGGTCCGGACAGTTTTTCGATACTCGCACGGATTCTACCTTTTCCCGGTATTGCCCAGGATTCTACCATTTTCGGGTATTGACACCGATTCTACCCTTTTCAGGGTATGGTTCGGACAGTTTTTCGATATTCGCACGGATTCTACCTTTTCCCGGTACTGGCCCGGATTCTACCATTTTCGGGTATTCACACCGATTCTACCCTTTTCACGGTCTGGTTCGGACAGTTTATCGGTACTCGCACGGATTCTACCTTTTCCCGGTACTGCCCAGGATTCTACCATTTTCGGGTATTCACACCGATTCTACCCTTTTCAGGGTATGGTTCGGACAGTTTTTGGATACTCGCACGGATTCTACCTTTTCCCGGTACTGGCCCGGATTCTACCATTTTCGGGTATTCACACCGATTCTACCCTTTTCAGGGTATGGTTCGGACAGTTTTTCGATACTCGACACGGATTCTACCTTTTCCCGGTACTGGCCCGGATTCTACCATTTTCGGGTATTCACACCGATTCTACCCTTTTCAGGGGTATGGTCCGGACAGTTTTTCGATACTCGCACGGATTCTACCTTTTCCCGGTATTGCCCAGGATTCTACCATTTTCGGGTATTGACACCGATTCTACCCTTTTCAGGGTATGGTTCGGACAGTTTTTTCGATACTCGTACGGATTCTACCTTTCCCCGGTACTGGCCCGGATTCTACCATTTTCGGGTATTCACACCGATTCTACTCTTTTCAGGGTATGGTCCGGACAGTTTTTCGATACTCGCACGGATTCTACCTTTTCCCGGTATTGCCCAGGATTCTACCATTTTCGGGTATTGACACCGATTCTACCCTTTTCAGGGTATGGTTCGGACAGTTTTTCGATATTCGCACGGATTCTACCTTTTCCCGGTACTGGCCCGGATTCTACCATTTTCGGGTATTCACACCGATTCTACCCTTTTCACGGTCTGGTTCGGACAGTTTATCGGTACTCGCACGGATTCTACCTTTTCCCGGTACTGCCCAGGATTCTACCATTTTTCGGGTATTCACACCGATTCTACCCTTTTCAGGGTATGGTCCGGACAGTTTTTCGATACTCGCACGGATTCTACCTTTTCCCGAGTACTGGCCCGGATTCTACCATTTTCGGGTATTCACACCGATTCTACCCTTTTCAGGGTATGGTCCGGACAGTTTATTCGATACTCGCACGGATTCTACCTTTTCCCGGTATTGCCCAGGATTCTACCATTTTCGGGTATTGACACCGATTCTACCCTTTTCAGGGTATGGTTCGGACAGTTTTTCGATACTCGCACGGATTCTACCTTTCCCCGGTACTGGCCCGGATTCTACCATTTTCGGGTATTCACACCGATTCTACCCTTTTCACGGTCTGGTTCGGACAGTTTATCGGTACTCGCACGGATTCTAACTTTTCCGGTACTGGCCCGGATTCTACCATTTTCGGGTATTCACACCGATTCTACTCTTTTCAGGGTATGGTTCGGACAGTTTTTTCGATACTCGCACGGATTCTACCTTTTCCCGGTATTGCCCAGGATTCTACCATTTTCGGGTATTGACACCGATTCTACCCTTTTCAGGGTATGGTTCGGACAGTTTTTTCGATATTCGCACGGATTCTACCTTTTCCCGGGTACTGGCCGGATTCTACCATTTTCGGGTATTCACACCGATTCTACCCTTTTCACGGTCTGGTTCGGACAGTTTATCGGTACTCGCACGGATTCTACCTTTTCCCGGTACTGCCCAGGATTCTACCATTTTCGGGTATTCACACCGATTCTACCCTTTTCAGGGTATGGTCCGGACAGTTTTTTCGATACTCGCACGGATTCTACCTTTTCCCCGGTACTGGCCCGGATTCTACCATTTTCGGGTATTCACACCGATTCTACCCTTTTCACGGTCTGGTTCGGACAGTTTATCGGTACTCGCACGGATTCTACCTTTTCCCGGTACTGCCCAGGATTCTACCATTTTCGGGTATTCACACCGATTCTACTCTTTTCAGGGTATGGTCCGGACAGTTTTTCGATACTCGCACGGATTCTACCTTTTCCCGGGTATTGCCCAGGATTCTACCATTTTCGGGTATTGACACCGATTCTACCCTTTTCAGGGTATGGTTCGGACAGTTTTTCGATATTCGCACGGATTCTACCTTTTCCCGGTACTGGCCCGGGATTCTACTCATTTTCAGGTATTCACACCGATTCTACCCTTTTCACGGTCTGGTTCGGACAGTTTATCGGTACTCGCACGGATTCTACCTTTTCCCGGTACTGCCCAGGATTCTACCATTTTCGGGTATTCACACCGATTCTACCCTTTTCAGGGTATGGTTCGGACAGTTTTTGGATACTCGCACGGATTCTACCTTTTCCCGGTACTGGCCCGGATTCTACCATTTTCGGGTATTCACACCGATTCTACCCTTTTCAGGGTATGGTTCGGACGGTTTTTCGATACTCGCACGGATTCTACCTTTTCCCGGGTACTGGCCCGGATTCTACCATTTTCGGGTATTCACACCGATTCTACCCTTTTCAGGGTATGGTCCGGACAGTTTTTCGATACTCGCACGGATTCTACCTTTTCCCTGTATTGCCCAGGATTCTACCATTTTCGGGTATTGACACCGATTCTACCCTTTTCAGGGTATGGTTCGGACAGTTTTTTCGGATACTCGCACGGATTCTACCTTTCCCCGGGTACTGGCCCGGATTCTACCATTTTCGGGTATTCACACCGATTTCTACCCTTTTCACGGTCTGGTTCGGACAGTTTATCGGTACTCGCACGGATTCTACCTTTTCCCGGTACTGCCCAGGATTCTACCATTTTCGGGTATTCACACCGATTCTACTCTTTTCAGGGTATGGTCCGGACAGTTTTTCGATACTCGCACGGATTCTACCTTTTCCCGGTATTGCCCAGGATTCTACCATTTTCGGGTATTGACACCGATTCTACCCTTTTCAGGGTATGGTTCGGACAGTTTTTCGATATTCGCACGGATTCTACCTTTTCCCCGGTACTGGCCCGGATTCTACCATTTTCGGGTATTCAAACCGATTCTACCCTTTTCACGGTCTGGTTCGGACAGTTTATCGGTACTCGCACGGATTCTACCTTTTCCCGGTACTGCCCAGGATTCTACCATTTTCGGGTATTCACACCGATTCTACCCTTTTCAGGGTATGGTTCGGACAGTTTTTGGATACTCGCACGGATTCTACCTTTTCCCGGTACTGGCCCGGATTCTACCATTTTCGGGTATTCACACCGATTCTACCCTTTTCAGGGTATGGTTCGGACGGTTTTTCGATACTCGCACGGATTCTACCTTTTCCCGGTACTGGCCCGGATTCTACCATTTTCGGGTATTCACACCGATTCTACCCTTTTCAGGGTATGGTCCGGACAGTTTTTCGATACTCGCACGGATTCTACCTTTTCCCGGTATTGCCCAGGATTCTACCATTTTCGGGTATTGACACCGATTCTACCCTTTTCAGGGTATGGTTCGGACAGTTTTTTCGATACTCGCACGGATTCTACCTTTCCCCGGTACTGGCCCGGATTCTACCATTTTCGGGTATTCACACCGATTCTACTCTTTTCAGGGTATGGTCCGGACAGTTTTTCGATACTCGCACGGATTCTACCTTTTCCCGGTATTGCCCAGGATTCTACCATTTTCGGGTATTGACACCGATTCTACCCTTTTCAGGGTATGGTTCGGACAGTTTTTGGATACTCGCACGGATTCTACCTTTTCCCGGTACTGGCCCGGATTCTACCATTTTCGGGTATTCACACCGATTCTACCCTTTTCAGGGTATGGTTCGGACAGTTTTTCGATACTCGCACGGATTCTACCTTTTCCCGGTACTGGCCCGGATTCTACCATTTTCGGGTATTCACACCGATGCTACCCTTTTCAGGGTATGGTCCGGACAGTTTTTCGATACTCGCACGGATTCTACCTTTTCCCGGTATTGCCCAGGATTCTACCATTTTCGGGTATTGACACCGATTCTACCCTTTTCAGGGTATGGTTCGGACAGTTTTTCGATACTCGCACGGATTCTACCTTTCCCCGGTACTGGCCCGGATTCTACCATTTTCGGGTATTCACACCGATTCTACCCTTTTCACGGTCTGGTTCGGACAGTTTATCGGTACTCGCACGGATTCTAACTTTTCCCGGTACTGGCCCGGATTCTACCATTTTCGGGTATTCTCACCGATTCTACTCTTTTCAGGGTATGGTTCGGACAGTTTTTCGATACTCGCACGGATTCTACCTTTTCCCGGTATTGCCCAGGATTCTACCATTTTCGGGTATTGACACCGATTCTACCCTTTTCAGGGTATGGTTCGGACAGTTTTTCGATATTCGCACGGATTCTACCTTTTCCCGGTACTGGCCCGGATTCTACCATTTTCGGGTATTCACACCGATTCTACCCTTTTCACGGTCTGGTTCGGACAGTTTATCGGTACTCGCACGGATTCTACCTTTTCCCGGTACTGCCCAGGATTCTACCATTTTCGGGTATTCACACCGATTCTACTCTTTTCAGGGTATGGTCCGGACAGTTTTTCGATACTCGCACGGATTCTACCTTTTCCCGGTATTGCCCAGGATTCTACCATTTTCGGGTATTGACACCGATTCTACCCTTTTCAGGGTATGGTTCGGACAGTTTTTCGATAGTCGCACGGATTCTACCTTTTCCCGGTACTGGCCCGGATTCTACCATTTTCGGGTATTCACACCGATTCTACCCTTTTCACGGTCTGGTTCGGACAGTTTATCGGTACTCGCACGGATTCTACCTTTTCCCGGTACTGCCCAGGATTCTACCATTTTCGGGTATTCACACCGATTCTACCCTTTTCAGGGTATGGTTCGGACAGTTTTTGGATACTCGCACGGATTCTACCTTTTCCCGGTACTGGCCCGGATTCTACCATTTTCGGGTATTCACACCGATTCTACCCTTTTCAGGGTATGGTTCGGACGGTTTTTCGATACTCGCACGGATTCTACCTTTTCCCGGTACTGCCCAGGATTCTACCATTTTCGGGTATTCACACCGATTCTACCCTTTTCAGGGTATGGTTCGGACAGTTTTTGGATACTCGCACGGATTCTACCTTTTCCCGGTACTGGCCCGGATTCTACCATTTTCGGGTATTCACACCGATTCTACCCTTTTCAGGGTATGGTTCGGACGGTTTTTTCGATACTCGCACGGATTCTACCTTTTCCCGGTACTGGCCCGGATTCTACCATTTTCGGGTATTCACACCGATTCTACCTTTTTCAGGGTATGGTCCGGACAGTTTTTCGATACTCGCACGGATTCTACCTTTTCCCGGTATTGCCCAGGATTCTACCATTTTCGGGTATTGACACCGATTCTACCCTTTTCAGGGTATGGTTCGGACAGTTTTTCGATACTCGCACGGATTCTACCTTTCCCCGGTACTGGCCCGGATTCTACCATTTTCGGGTATTCACACTGATTCTACTCTTTTCAGGGTATGGTCCGGACAGTTTTTCGATACTCGCACGGATTCTACCTTTTCCCGGTATTGCCCAGGATTCTACCATTTTCGGGTATTGACACCGATTCTACCCTTTTCAGGGTATGGTTCGGACAGTTTTTCGATAGTCGCACGGATTCTACCTTTTCCCGGTACTGGCCCGGATTCTACCATTTTCGGGTATTCACACCGATTCTACCCTTTTCACGGTCTGGTTCGGACAGTTTATCGGTACTCGCACGGATTCTACCTTTTCCCGGTACTGCCCAGGATTCTACCATTTTCGGGTATTCACACCGATTCTACTCTTTTCAGGGTATGGTCCGGACAGTTTTTCGATACTCGCACGGATTCTACCTTTTCCCGGTATTGCCCAGGATTCTACCATTTTCGGGTATTGACACCGATTCTACCCTTTTCAGGGTATGGTTCGGACAGTTTTTCGATAGTCGCACGGATTCTACCTTTTCCCGGTACTGGCCCGGATTCTACCATTTTCGGGTATTCACACCGATTCTACCCTTTTCACGGTCTGGTTCGGACAGTTTATCGGTACTCGCACGGATTCTACCTTTTCCCGGTACTGCCCAGGATTCTACCATTTTCGGGTATTCACACCGATTCTACCCTTTTCAGGGTATGGTTCGGACAGTTTTTGGATACTCGCACGGATTCTACCTTTTCCCGGTACTGGCCCGGATTCTACCATTTTCGGGTATTCACACCGATTCTACCCTTTTCAGGGTATGGTTCGGACGGTTTTTCGATACTCGCACGGATTCTACCTTTTCCCGGTACTGGCCCGGATTCTACCATTTTCGGGTATTCACACCGATTCTACCTTTTTCAGGGTATGGTCCGGACAGTTTTTCGATACTCGCACGGATTCTACCTTTTCCCGGTATTGCCCAGGATTCTACCATTTTCGGGTATTGACACCGATTCTACCCTTTTCAGGGTATGGTTCGGACAGTTTTTCGATACTCGCACGGATTCTACCTTTCCCCGGTACTGGCCCGGATTCTACCATTTTCGGGTATTCACACTGATTCTACTCTTTTCAGGGTATGGTCCGGACAGTTTTTCGATACTCGCACGGATTCTACCTTTTCCCGGTATTGCCCAGGATTCTACCATTTTCGGGTATTGACACCGATTCTACCCTTTTCAGGGTATGGTTCGGACAGTTTTTCGATAGTCGCACGGATTCTACCTTTTCCCGGTACTGGCCCGGATTCTACCATTTTCGGGTATTCACACCGATTCTACCCTTTTCACGGTCTGGTTCGGACAGTTTATCGGTACTCGCACGGATTCTACCTTTTCCCGGTACTGCCCAGGATTCTACCATTTTCGGGTATTCACACCGATTCTACTCTTTTCAGGGTATGGTCCGGACAGTTTTTCGATACTCGCACGGATTCTACCTTTTCCCGGTATTGCCCAGGATTCTACCATTTTCGGGTATTGACACCGATTCTACCCTTTTCAGGGTATGGTTCGGACAGTTTTTCGATAGTCGCACGGATTCTACCTTTTCCCGGTACTGGCCCGGATTCTACCATTTTCGGGTATTCACACCGATTCTACCCTTTTCACGGTCTGGTTCGGACAGTTTATCGGTACTCGCACGGATTCTACCTTTTCCCGGTACTGCCCAGGATTCTACCATTTTCGGGTATTCACACCGATTCTACCCTTTTCAGGGTATGGTTCGGACAGTTTTTGGATACTCGCACGGATTCTACCTTTTCCCGGTACTGGTCCGGATTCTACCATTTTCGGGTATTCACACCGATTCTACCCTTTTCAGGGTATGGTTCGGACGGTTTTTCGATACTCGCACGGATTCTACCTTTTCCCCGGTACTGCGCCCGGATTCTACCATTTTCGGGTATTCACACCGATTCTACCCTTTTCAGGGTATGGTCCGGACAGTTTTTCGATACTCGCATGGATTCTACCTTTTCCCGGTATTGCCCAGGATTCTACCATTTTCGGGTATTGACACCGATTCTACCCTTTTCAGGGTATGGTTCGGACAGTTTTTCGATACTCGCACGGATTCTACCTTTCCCCGGTACTGGCCCGGATTCTACCATTTTCGGGTATTCACACTGATTCTACTCTTTTCAGGGTATGGTCCGGACAGTTTTTCGATACTCCCACGGATTCTACCTTTTCCCGGTATTGCCCAGGATTCTACCATTTTCGGGTATTGACACCGATTCTACCCTTTTCAGGGTATGGTTCGGACAGTTTTTCGATACTCGCACGGATTCTACCTTTCCCCGGTACTGGCCCGGATTCTACCATTTTCGGGTATTCACACCGATTCTACCCTTTTCAGGGTATGGTCCGGACAGTTTTTCGATACTCGCACGGATTCTACCTTTTCCCGGTACTGGCCCGGATTCTACCATTTTCGGGTATTCACACCGATTCTACCCTTTTCACGGTCTGGTTCGGACAGTTTATCGGTACTTCGCACGGATTCTACCTTTTCCCGGTACTGCCAATGATTCTACCATTTTCGGGTATTCACACGGATTCTACCCTTTTCACGGTCTGGTTCGGACAGTTTATCGGTACTCGCACGGATTCTACCTTTTCCCCGGTACTTGCCCAGGATTCTACCATTTTCGGGTATTCACACCGATTCTACCCTTTTCAGGGTATGGTCCGGACTGTTTTTCGATACTCGCACGGATTCTACCTTTTCCCGGTACTGGCCCGGATTCTACCATTTTCGGGTATTCACACCGATTCTACCCTTTTCACGGTCTGGTTCGGACAGTTTATCGGTACTCGCACAGATTCTACCTTTTCCCGGTACTACCCAGGATTCTACCATTTTCGGGTATTCACACCGATTCTACTCTTTTCAGGGTATGGTCCGGACAGTTTTTCGATACTCGCACGGATTCTACCTTTTCCCGGTATTGCCCAGGATTCTACCATTTTCGGGTATTGACAACGATTCTACCCTTTTCAGGGTATGGTTCGGACAGTTTTTCGATAGTCGCACGGATTCTACCTTTTCCCGGTACTGGCCCGGATTCTACCATTTTCGGGTATTCACACCGATTCTACCCTTTTCACGGTCTGGTTCGGACAGTTTATCGGTACTCGCACGGATTCTACCTTTTCCCGGTACTGCCCAGGATTCTACCATTTTCGGGTATTCACACCGATTCTACCCTTTTCAGGGTATGGTTCGGACAGTTTTTGGATACTCGCACGGATTCTACCTTTTCCCGGTACTGGCCCGGATTCTACCATTTTCGGGTATTCACACCGATTCTACCCTTTTCAGGGTATGGTTCGGACGGTTTTTCGATACTCGCACGGATTCTACCTTTTCCCGGTACTGGCCCGGATTCTACCATTTTCGGGTATTCACACCGATTCTACCCTTTTCACGGTCTGGTTCGGACAGTTTATCGGTACTCGCACGGATTCTACCTTTTCCCGGTACTGCCCAGGATTCTACCATTTTCGGGTATTCACACCGATTCTACTCTTTTCAGGGTATGGTCCGGACAGTTTTTCGATACTCGCACGGATTCTACCTTTTCCCGGTATTGCCCAGGATTCTACCATTTTCGGGTATTGACACCGATTCTACCCTTTTCAGGGTATGGTTCGGACAGTTTTTCGATATTCGCACGGATTCTACCTTTTCCCGGTACTGGCCCGGATTCTACCATTTTCGGGTATTCACACCGATTCTACCCTTTTCACGGTCTGGTTCGGACAGTTTATCGGTACTCGCACGGATTCTACCTTTTCCCGGTACTTGCCCAGGATTCTACCATTTTCGGGTATTCACACCGATTCTACCCTTTTCAGGGTATGGTTCGGACAGTTTTTGGATACTCGCACGGATTCTACCTTTTCCCGGTACTGGCCCGGATTCTACCATTTTCGGGTATTCACACCGATTCTACCCTTTTCAGGGTATGGTTCGGACGGTTTTTCGATACTCGCACGGATTCTACCTTTTCCCGGTACTGGCCCGGATTCTACCATTTTCGGGTAATCACACCGATTCTACCCTTTTCAGGGTATGGTCCGGACAGTTTTTCGATACTCGCACGGATTCTACCTTTTCCCGGTATTGCCCAGGATTCTACCATTTTCGGGTATTGACACCGATTCTACCCTTTTCAGGGTATGGTTCGGACAGTTTTTCGATACTCGCACGGATTCTACCTTTCCCCGGTACTGGCCCGGATTCTACCATTTTCGGGTATTCACACTGATTCTACTCTTTTCAGGGTATGGTCCGGACAGTTTTTCGATACTCGCACGGATTCTACCTTTTCCCGGTATTGCCCAGGATTCTACCATTTTCGGGTATTGACACCGATTCTACCCTTTTCAGGGTATGGTTCGGACAGTTTTTCGATATTCGCACGGATTCTACCTTTTCCCGGTACTGGCCCGGATTCTACCATTTTCGGGTATTCACACCGGTTCTACCCTTTTCACGGTCTGGTTCGGACAGTTTATCGGTACTCGCACGGATTCTACCTTTTCCCGGTACCTGCCCAGGATTCTACCATTTTCGGGTATTCACACCGATTCTACCCTTTTCAGGGTATGGTCCGGACAGTTTTTCGATACTCGCACGGATTCTACCTTTTCCCGGTACT
This sequence comes from Vitis riparia x Vitis rupestris, assembly GCA_946000675.1. NCBI lineage: Eukaryota > Viridiplantae > Streptophyta > Magnoliopsida > Vitales > Vitaceae > Vitis > Vitis riparia x Vitis rupestris. Next base: position 41,258 of record CAMFZC010000509.1, on the reverse strand, counting down.
GGCCCGGATTCTACCATTTTCGGGTATTCACACCGATTCTACCCTTTTCACGGTCTGGTTCGGACAGTTTATCGGTACTCGCACGGATTCTACCTTTTCCCGGTACTGCCCATGATTCTACCATTTTCGGGTATTCACACCGATTCTACCCTTTTCACGGTCTGGTTCGGACAGTTTATCGGTACTCGCACGGATTCTACCTTTTCCCGGTACTTGCCCAGGATTCTACCATTTTCGGGTATTCACACCGATTCTACCCTTTTCAGGGTATGGTCCGGACAGTTTTTTCGATACTCGCAACGGATTCTACCTTTTCCCGGTACTGGCCCGGATTCTACCATTTTCGGGTATTCACACCGATTCTACCCTTTTCACGGTCTGGTTCGGACAGTTTATCGGTACTTCGCACGGATTCTAACCTTTTCCCCGGTACTGCCCAGGATTCTACCATTTTCGGGTATTCACACCGATTCTACTCTTTTCAGGGTATGGTCCGGACAGTTTTTCGATACTCGCACGGATTCTACCTTTTCCGGTATTGCCCAGGATTCTACCATTTTCGGGTATTGACACCGATTCTACCCTTTTCAGGGGTATGGTTCGGACAGTTTTTCGATATTCGCACGGATTCTACCTTTTCCCGGGTACTCGGCCCGGATTCTACCATTTTCGGGTATTCACACCGATTCTACCCTTTTCACGGTCTGGTTCGGACAGTTTATCGGTACTCGCACGGATTCTACCTTTTCCCGGTACTGCCCAGGATTCTACCATTTTCGGGTATTCACACCGATTCTAACCCCTTTTCAGGATATGGTTCGGACAGTTTTTGGATACTCGCACGGATTCTACCTTTTCCCGGTATTGCCCAGCATTCTACCATTTTCGGGTATTGACACCGATTCTACCCTTTTCAGGGTATGGTTCGGACAGTTTTTCGATATTCGCACGGATTCTACCTTTTCCCGGTACTGGCCCCGGATTCTACCATTTTTGGGTATTCACACCGATTCTACCCTTTTCACGGTCTGGTTCGGACAGTTTATCGGTACTCCGCACGGATTCTACCTTTTCCCGGTACTGCCCAGGATTTCTAACCATTTTCGGGTATTCACACCGATTCTACCCTTTTCAGGATATGGTTCGGACAGTTTTTGGATACTCGCACGGATTCTACCTTTTCCCGGTACTCGGCCCGGATTCTACCATTTTCGGGTATTCACACCGATTCTACCCTTTTCAGGGTATGGTTCGGACGGTTTTTCGATACTCGCACGGATTCTACCTTTTCCCGGTACTGGCCCGGATTCTACCATTTTCGGGTATTCACACCGATTCTACCCTTCTTTCACGGTCTGGTTCGGACAGTTTATCGGTACTCGCACGGATTCTACCTTTTCCCCGGTACTGCCCAGGATTCTACCATTTTCGGGTATTCACACCGATTCTACCCTTTTTCAGGGTATGGTCCGGACAGTTTTTCGATACTCGCACGGATTCTACCTTTTCCCGGTACTGGCCCGGATTCTACCATTTTCGGGTATTCACACCGATTCTACCCTTTTCACGGTCTGGTTCGGACAGTTTATCGGTACTCGCACGGATTCTAACCTTTTCCCCGGTACTGCCCACGATTCTACCATTTTTGGGTATTCACACCGATTCTACCCTTTTCACGGTCTGGTTCGGACAGTTTATCGGTACTCTCGCACGGATTCTAACTTTTCCCGGTACCTGGCCCGGATTCTACCATTTTCGGGTATTCACACCGATTCTACTCTTTTCATTGTATGGTTCGGACAGTTTTTCGATACTCGCACGGATTCTACCTTTTCCCGGTATTGCCCAGGATTCTACCATTTTCGGGTATTCACACCGATTCTACCCTTTTCAGGGTATGGTTCGGACAGTTTTTCGATATTCGCACGGATTCTACCTTTTCCCGGTACTTGGCCCGGATTCTACCATTTTCGGGTATTGACACCGATTCTAACCCTTTTTCACGGTCTGGTTCGGACAGTTTATCGGTACTCGCACGGATTCTACCTTTTCCCGGTACTGCCCAGGATTCTACCATTTTCGGGTATTCACACACCGATTCTACCCTTTTCAGTGGTATGGTCCGGACAGTTTTTCGATACTCGCACGGATTCTACCTTTTCCCGGTACTGGCCCGGATTCTACCATTTTCGGGTATTCACACCGATTCTACCCTTTTCACGGTCTGGTTCGGACACAGTTTATCGGTACTCGCACGGATTCTACCTTTTCCCGGTACTCTGCCCAGGATTCTACCATTTTCGGGTATTCACACCGATTCTACTCTTTTCAGGGTATGGTCCGGACAGTTTTTTCGATACTCGCACGGATTCTACCTTTTCCCGGTATTGCCCAGGATTCTACCATTTTCGGGTATTGACACCGATTCTACCCTTTTCAGGGTATGGTTCGGACAGTTTTTCGATAGTCCGCACGGATTCTACCTTTTCCCCGGTACTGGCCCGGTTTCTACCATTTTCGGGTATTCACACCGATTCTACCATTTTCAGCGTATGGTTCGGACAGTTTTTTGATACTCGCACGGATTCTACCTTTTCCCGGTACTGGCCCGGATTCTACCATTTTCGGGTATTCACACCGATTCTACCCTTTTCACGATCTGGTTCGAACAGTTTATCGGTACTCGCACGGATTCTACCTTTTCCCGGTATTGCCCAGGATTCTACCATTTTCGGGTATTGACACCGATTCTACCCTTTTCAGGGTATGGTTTCGGACAGTTTTTCGATATTCGCACGGATTCTACCTTTTCCCGGTACTGGCCCGGATTCTACCATTTTCGGGTATTCACACCGATTCTAACCCTTTTCACGGTCTGGTTCGGACAGTTTATCGGTACTCCGCACGGATTCTACCTTTTCCCGGTACTGCCCCAGGATTCTACCATTTTCGGGTATTCACACCGATTCTACCCTTTTCAGGATATGGTTCGGACAGTTTTTCGATACTCGCACGGATTCTACCTTTTCCCGGTATTGCCCAGGATTCTACCATTTTCGGGTATTGACACCGATTCTACCCTTTTCAGGGTATGGTTCGGACAGTTTTTCGATATTCGCACGGATTCTACCTTTTCCCGGTACTGGCCCGGATTCTACCATTTTCGGGTATTCACACCGATTCTACCCTTTTCACGGTCTGGTTCGGACAGTTTATCGGTACTCGCACGGATTCTACCTTTTCCCGGTACTGCCCAGGATTCTACCATTTTCGGGTATTCACACCGATTCTACTCTTTTCAGGGTATGGTCCGGACAGTTTTTCGATACTCGCACGGATTCTACCTTTTCCCGGTATTGCCCAGGATTCTACCATTTTCGGGTATTGACACCGATTCTACCCTTTTCAGGGTATGGTTCGGACAGTTTTTCGATATTCGCACGGATTCTACCTTTTCCCCGGTACTGGCCCGGATTCTACCATTTTCGGGTATTCACACCGATTCTACCCTTTTCACGGTCTGGTTCGGACAGTTTATCGGTACCTCGCACGGATTCTACCTTTTCCCGGTACTGCCCAGGATTCTACCATTTTCGGGTATTCACACCGATTCTACTCTTTTCAGGGTATGGTCCGGACAGTTTTTCGATACTCGCACGGATTCTACCTTTTCCCGGTATTGCCCAGGATTCTACCATTTTCGGGTATTGACACCGATTCTACCCTTTTCAGGGTATGGTTCGGACAGTTTTTCGATATTCGCACGGATTCTACCTTTTCCCGGTACTGGCCCGGATTCTAACCATTTTCGGGTATTCACACCGATTCTACCCTTTTCACGGTCTGGTTCGGACAGTTTATCGGTACTCGCACGGATTCTACCTTTTCCCGGTACTGCCCAGGATTCTACCATTTTCGGGTATTCACACCGATTCTACTCTTTTCAGGGTATGGTCCGGACAGTTTTTCGATACTCGCACGGATTCTACCTTTTCCCGGTATTGCCCAGGATTCTACCATTTTCGGGTATTGACACCGATTCTACCCTTTTCAGGGTATGGTTCGGACAGTTTTTCGATATTCGCACGGATTCTACCTTTTCCCGGTACTGGCCCGGATTCTACCATTTTCGGGTATTCACACCGATTCTACCCTTTTCACGGTCTGGTTCGGACAGTTTATCGGTACTCGCACGGATTCTACCTTTTCCCGGTACCTGCCCAGGATTCTACCATTTTCGGGTATTCACACCGATTCTACCCTTTTCAGGATATGGTTCGGACAGTTTTTGGATACTCGCACGGATTCTACCTTTTCCCGGTACCTGGCCCGGATTCTACCATTTTCGGGTATTCACACCGATTCTACCCTTTTCAGGGTATGGTTCGGACGGTTTTTCGATACTCGCACGGATTCTACCTTTTCCCGGTACTGGCCCGGATTCTACCATTTTCGGGTATTCACACCGATTCTACCCTTTTCACGGTCTGGTTCGGACAGTTTATCGGTACTCGCACGGATTCTACCTTTTCCCGGTACTTGCCCAGGATTCTACCATTTTCGGGTATTCACACCGATTCTACCCTTTTCAGGGTATGGTCCGGACAGTTTTTCGATACTCGCACGGATTCTACCTTTTCCCGGGTACTGGCCCGGATTCTACCATTTTCGGGTATTCACACCGATTCTACCCTTTTCAGGGTATGGTTCGGACAGTTTTTGGATACTCGCACGGATTCTACCTTTTCCCGGTACTGGCCCGGATTCTACCATTTTCGGGTGTTCACACAGATTCTACCCTTTTCACGGTCTGGTTCGGACAGTTTATCGGTACTCGCACGGATCCTACCTTTTCCCGGTACTGCCTAGGATTCTACCATTTTCGGGTATTCACACCGTTTCTACCCTTTTCAGGGTATGGTCCGGACAGTTTTTCGATACTCGCACGGATTCTACCTTTTCCCGGTACTGGGCCCGGATTCTACCATTTTCGGGTATTCACACCGATTCTACCCTTTTCACGGTCTGGTTCGGACAGTTTATCGGTACTCGCACGGATTCTACCTTTTCCCGGTACTGCCCAGGATTCTACCATTTTCGGGTATTCACACCGATTCTACCCTTTTCAGGATATGGTTCGGACAGTTTTTGGATACTCGCACGGATTCTACCTTTTCCCGGTATTGCCCAGGATTCTACCATTTCGGGTATTCACACCGATTCTACCCTTTTCACGGTCTGGTTCGGACAGTTTATCGGTACTCGCACGGATTCTACCTTTTCCCGGTACCTGCCCCAGGATTCTACCATTTTCGGGTATGACACCGATTCTACCCTTTTCAGGGTCTGGTTTCGGACAGTTTATCGGCTACTCGCACGGATTCTACCTTTTCCCGGTACTCCGCCCAGGATTCTACCATTTTCGGGTATTCACACCGATTCTACCCTTTTCAGGGTATGGTTCGGACAGTTTTTGGATACTCGCACGGATTCTACCTTTTCCCGGTACTGCCTAGATTCTACCATTTTCGGGTATTCACACCGATTCTACCCCTTTTCAGGGTATGGTCCGGGACAGTTTTTCGATACTCGCACGGATTCTACCTTTTCCCGGTACTCGGCCAGGATTCTACCATTTGCGGGTATTCACACCCGATTCTACCCTTTTCAGGGTATGGTCCGGACAGTTTTTCGATACTCGCACGGATTCTACCTTTTCCCGGTACTCGGCCCGGATTCTACCATTTTCGGGTATTCACACCCGATTCTACCCTTCTTCAGGGTATGGTTCGGACAGTTTTTGGATACTCGCACGGATTCTACCTTTTCCCGGTACTGCGCCCGGATTCTACCATTTTCGGGTGTTCACACAGATTCTACCCTTTTCACGGTCTGGTTCGGACAGTTTATCGGTACTCCGCACGGATCCTACCTTTTCCCGGTTACTGCCTAGGATTCTACCATTTTCGGGTATTCACACCGTTTCTACCCTTTTCAGGGTATGGTCCGGACAGTTTTTCGATACTCGCACGGATTCTACCTTTTCCCGGTACTGGCCCGGATTCTACCATTTTCGGGTATTCACACCGATTCTACCCTTTTCACGGTCTGGTTCGGACAGTTTATCGGTACTCGCACGGATTCTACCTTTTCCCGGTACTGCCCCAGGATTCTACCATTTTCGGGTATTCACACCGATTCTACCCTTTTCAGATCAGGTTTCAGGTTCGGACAGTTTTTGGATACTCGCACGGATTCTACCTTTTCCCGGTATTGCCCAGGATTCTACCATTTTCGGGTATTCACACCGATTCTACCCTTTTCACGGTCTGGTTCGGACAGTTTATCGGTACTCCGCACGGATTCTACCTTTTCCCCGGTACTCGCCCAGCGATTCTAACCATTTTCGGGTATTGACACCGATTCTACCCTTTTCAGGGTCTGGTTCGGACAGTTTATCGGTACTCGCACGGATTCTACCTTTTCCGGTACTCGCCCAAGGATTCTACCATTTTCGGGTATTCACACCGATTCTACCCTTTTCAGGGTATGGTTCGGACAGTTTTTGGATACTCGCACGGATTCTACCTTTTCCCGGTACTTGCCTAGGATTCTACCATTTTCGGGTATTCACACCGATTCTACCCCTTTTCAGGGTATGGTCCGGACAGTTTTTCGATACTCGCACGGATTCTACCTTTTCCCGGTACTGGCCCGGATTCTACCATTTTCGGGTAATTCACACCGATTCTACCCTTTTCAACGGTCTGGTTCGGACAGTTTATCGGTACTCGCAACTGGATTCTACCTTTTCCCGGTACTGCCCAGGATTCTACCATTTTCGGGTATTCACACCGATTCTACCCTTTTCAGGATATGGTTCGGACAGTTTTTGGATACTCGCACGGATTCTACCTTTTCCCGGTACTCGGCCCGGATTCTACCATTTTCGGGTATTCACACCGATTCTACCCTTTTCAGGGTATGGTTCGGACGGTTTTTCGATACTCGCACGGATTCTACCTTTTCCGGTACTGCGCCCGGATTCTACCATTTTCGGGTATTCACACCGATTCTACCCTTTTCACGGTCTGGTTCGGACAGTTTATCGGTACTCTCGCACGGATTCTACCTTTTCCCGGTACTCTCGCCCAGGATTCTACCATTTTCGGGTATTCACACCGATTCTACCCTTTTCAGGGTATGGTCCGGACAGTTTTTCGATACTCGCACGGATTCCTACCTTTTCCCGGTACTTGGCCCGGATTCTACCATTTTCGGGTATTCACACCGATTCTACCCTTTTCACGGTCTGGTTCGGACAGTTTATCGGTACTCTCGCACGGATTCTTACCTTTTCCCGGTACTGCCCATGATTCTACCATTTTTTGGGTATTCACACCGATTTCTACCCCTTTTCAACGGTCTGGTTCGGACAGTTTATCGGTACTCGCACGGATTCTAACTTTTCCGGTACTGGCCCCGGATTCTACCATTTTCGGGTATTCCACACCGATTCTACTCTTTTCATTGTATGGTTCGGACAGTTTTTCGATACTCGCACGGATTTCTACCTTTTCCCGGTATTGCCCAGGATTCTACCATTTTCGGGTATTCACACCGATTCTACCCTTTTCAGGGTATGGTTCGGACAGTTTTTCGATATTCGCACGGATTCTACCTTTTCCCGGTACTGGCCCGGATTCTACCATTTTCGGGTATTGACACCCGATTCTACCCTTTTCACGGTCCTGGTTCGGACAGTTTATCGGTACCTCGCACGGATTCTACCTTTTCCCGGTACTGCCAGTCAGGATTCTACCATTTTCGGGTATTCAGACCGATTCTACCCTTTTCAGGGTATGGTCCGGACAGTTTTTCGATACTCGCACGGATTCTACCTTTTCCCGGTACTCGGCCCGGATTCTACCATTTTCGGGTATTCACACCGATTCTACCCTTTTCACGGTCTGGTTCGGACAGTTTATCGGTACTCGCACGGATTCTACCTTTTCCCGGTACTGCCCCAGGATTCTACCATTTTCGGGTATTCACACCGATTCTACTCTTTTCAGGGTATGGTCCGGACAGTTTTTCGATACTCGCACGGATTCTACCTTTTCCCGGTATTGCCCAGGATTCTACCATTTTGCGGGTATTGACACCGATTCTACCCTTTTCAGGGTATGGTTCGGACAGTTTTTCGATATTCGCACGGATTCTACCTTTCCCGGTACTGGCCCGGATTCTACCCATTTTCGGGTATTCACACCGATTCTACCCTTTTCAACGGTCTGGTTCGGACAGTTTATCGGTACTCGCACGGATTCTACCTTTTCCCGGTACTGCCCAGGATTCTACCATTTTCGGGTATTCACACCGATTCTACCCTTTTCAGGATATGGTTCGGACAGTTTTTGGATACTCGCACGGATTCTACCTTTTTCCCGGTATTGCCCAGGATTCTACCATTTTCGGGTATTGACACCGATTCTACCCTTTTCAGGGTATGGTTCGGTACAGTTTTTCGATATTCGCACGGATTCTACCTTTTCCCCGGTACTGGCCCGGATTCTACCATTTTCGGGTATTCACACCGATTCTACCCTTTTCACGGTCTGGTTCGGACAGTTTATCGGGTACTCCGCCACGGATTCTACCTTTTCCCCGGTACTCTGCCCAGGATTCTACCATTTTCGGGTATTCACACCGATTCTACCCTTTTCAGGATATGGTTCGGACAGTTTTTGGATACTCGCACGGATTCTACCTTTTCCCGGTACTGGCCCGGATTCTACCATTTTCGGGTATTCACACCGATTCTACCCTTTTCAGGGTAGTGGTTCGGACGGTTTTTCGATACTCGCACGGATTCTACCTTTTCCCGGTACTGGCCCGGATTCTACCATTTTCGGGTATTGACACCGATTCTACCCTTTTCACGGTCTAGTTCGGACAGTTTATCGGTACTCGCACGGATTCTACCTTTTCCCGGTACTGCCCAGGATTCTACCATTTTCGGGTATTCACACCGATTCTACCCTTTTCAGGGTATGGTCCGGACAGTTTTTCGATACTCGCACGGATTCTACCTTTTCCCGGTACTGGCCCGGATTCTACCATTTTCGGGTATTCACACCGATTCTACCCTTTTCACGGTCTGGTTCGGACAGTTTATCGGTACTCGCACGGATTCTACCTTTTCCCGGTACTGCCCAGGATTCTACCATTTTCGGGTATTCACACCGATTCTACCCTTTTCAGGGTATGGTCCGGACAATTTTTCGATACTCGCACGGATTCTACCTTTTCCCGGTACTGGCCCGGATTCTACCATTTTCGGGTATTCACACCGATTCTACCCTTTTCACGGTCTGGTTCGGACAGTTTATCGGTACTCGCACGGATTCTACCTTTTCCCGGTACTGCCCAGGATTCTACCATTTTCGGGTATTCACACCGATTCTACTCTTTTCAGGGTATGGTCCGGACAGTTTTTCGATACTCGCACGGATTCTACCTTTTCCCGGTATTGCCCAGGATTCTACCATTTTCGGGTATTGACACCGATTCTACCCTTTTCAGGGTATGGTTCGGACAGTTTTTCGATATTCGCACGGATTCTACCTTTTCCCGGTACTGGCCCGGATTCTACCATTTTCGGGTATTCACACCGATTCTACCCTTTTCACGGTCTGGTTCGGACAGTTTATCGGTACTCCGCACGGATTCTACCTTTTCCCCGGTACTGCCCAGGATTCTACCATTTTCGGGTATTCACACCGATTCTACCCTTTTCAGGATATGGTTCGGACAGTTTTTGGATACTCGCACGGATTCTACCTTTTCCCGGTACTCGGCCCGGATTCTACCATTTTCGGGTATTCACACCGATTCTACCCTTTTCAGGGTATGGTTCGGACGGTTTTTTCGATACTCGCACGGATTCTACCTTTTCCCGGTACTCGGCCCGGATTCTACCATTTTCGGGTATTCACACCGATTCTACCCTTTTCACGGTCTGGTTCGGACAGTTTATCGGTACTCGCACGGATTCTACCTTTTCCCCGGTACTCGCCCAGGATTCTACCATTTTCGGGTATTCACACCGATTCTACCCTTTTCAGGGTATGGTCCGGACAGTTTTTCGATACTCGCACGGATTCTACCTTTTCCCGGTACTGGCCCGGATTCTACCATTTTCGGGTATTCACACCGATTCTACCCTTTTCACGGTCTGGTTCGGACAGTTTATCGGTACTCGCACGGATTCTACCTTTTCCCGGTACTTGCCCAGGATTCTTCCATTTTCGGGTATTCACACCGATTCTACCCTTTTCAGGGTATGGTCCGGACAGTTTTTCGATACTCGCACGGATTCTACCTTTTCCCGGTACTGGCCCGGATTCTACCATTTTCGGGTATTCACACCGATTCTACCCTTTTCACGGTCTGGTTCGGACAGTTTATCGGTACTCGCACGGATTCTACCTTTTCCCGGTACTGCCCAGGATTCTACCATTTTCGGGTATTCACACCGATTCTACTCTTTTCAGGGTATGGTCCGGACAGTTTTTCGATACTCGCACGGATTCTACCTTTTCCCGGTATTGCCCAGGATTCTACCATTTTCGGGTATTGACACCGATTCTACCCTTTTCAGGGTATGGTTCGGACAGTTTTTCGATATTCGCACGGATTCTACCTTTTCCCGGTACTGGCCCGGATTCTACCATTTTCGGGTATTCACACCGATTCTACCCTTTTCACGGTCTGGTTCGGACAGTTTATCGGTACTCGCACGGATTCTACCTTTTCCCGGTACTGCCCAGGATTCTACCATTTTCGGGTATTCACACCGATTCTACCCTTTTCAGGATATGGTTCGGACCGTTTTTGGATACTCGCACGGATTCTACCTTTTCCCGGTACTGGCCCGGATTCTACCATTTTCGGGTATTCACACCGATTCTACCCTTTTCAGGGTATGGTTCGGACGGTTTTTCGATACTCGCACGGATTCTACCTTTTCCCGGTACTGGCCCGGATTCTACCATTTTCGGGTATTCACACCGATTCTACCCTTTTCACGGTCTGGTTCGGACAGTTTATCGGTACTCGCACGGATTCTACCTTTTCCCGGTACTGCCCAGGATTCTACCATTTTCGGGTATTCACACCGATTCTACCCTTTTCAGGGTATGGTCCGGACAGTTTTTCGATACTCGCACGGATTCTACCTTTTCCCGGTACTGGCCCGGATTCTACCATTTTCGGGTATTCACACCGATTCTACCCTTTTCAGGGTATGGTTCGGACAGTTTTTGGATACTCGCACGGATTCTACCTTTTCCCGGTACTTGGCCCGGATTCTACCATTTTCGGGTATTCACACCGATTCTACCCTTTTCAGGGTATGGTTCGGACAGTTTTTCGATACTCGCACGGATTCTACCTTTTCCCGGTACTGGCCAGGATTCTACCATTTTCGGGTATTCACACCGATTCTACCCTTTTCACGGTCTGGTTCGGACAGTTTATCGGTACTCGCACGGATTCTACCTTTTCCCCGGTACTGCCCATGATTCTACCATTTTCGGGTATTCACACCGATTCTACCCTTTTCAGGGTATGGTTCGGACAGTTTTTGGATACTCGCACGGATTCTACCTTTTCCCGGTACTGGCCCGGATTCTACCATTTTCGGGTATTCACACCGATTCTACCCTTTTCAGGGTATGGTTCGGACAGTTTTTCGATACTCGCACGGATTCTACCTTTTCCCGGTACTGGCCAGGATTCTACCATTTTCAGGTATTCACACCGATTCTACCCTTTTCACGGTCTGGTTCGGACAGTTTATCGGTACTCGCACGGATTCTACCTTTTCCCGGTACTGCCCATGATTCTACCATTTTCGGGTATTCACACCGATTCTACCCTTTTCAGGGTATGGTTCGGACAGGTTTTGGATACTCGCACGGATTCTACCTTTTCAAGGTACTGGCCCCGATTCTACCATTTTCGGGTATACACACCGATTCTACCCTTTGCAGGGTCTGGCCTAGACAATTTTTCGGTACTCGCACGGATTCTACCTTTTCCCGGTATTGGCCCGGATTCTACCATTTTCGGGTATTCACACCGATTCTACCCTTTTCAGGGTATGGTTCGGACAGTTTTTGGATACTCGCACGGATTCTACCTTTTCCCGGTACTGGCCCGGATTCTACCATTTTCGGGTATTCACACCGATTCTACCCTTTTCAGGGTATGGTTCGGACAGTTTTTCGATACTCGCACGGATTCTACCTTTTCCCGGTACTGGCCCGGATTCTACCATTTTCGGGTATTCACACCGATTCTACCCTTTTCAGGGTATGGTCCGGACAGTTTTTCGATACTCGCACGGATTCTACCTTTTCCCGGTATTGCCCAGGATTCTACCATTTTCGGGTATTGACACCGATTCTACCCTTTTCAGGGTATGGTTCGGACAGTTTTTCGATACTCGCACGGATTCTACCTTTCCCCGGTACTGGCCCGGATTCTACCATTTTCGGGTATTCACACCGATTCTACCCTTTTCACGGTCTGGTTCGGACAGTTTATCGGTACTCCGCACGGATTCTAACTTTTCCCGGTACTGGCCCGGATTCTACCATTTTCGGGTATTCACACCGATTCTACTCTTTTCAGGGTATGGTTCGGACAGTTTTTCGATACTCGCACGGATTCTACCTTTTCCCGGTATTGCCCAGGATTCTACCATTTTCGGGTATTGACACCGATTCTACCCTTTTCAGGGTATGGTTCGGACAGTTTTTCGATATTCGCACGGATTCTACCTTTTCCCGGTACTGGCCCGGATTCTACCATTTTCGGGTATTCACACCGATTCTACCCTTTTCACGGTCTGGTTCGGACAGTTTATCGGTACTCGCACGGATTCTACCTTTTCCCGGTACTGCCCAGGATTCTACCATTTTCGGGTATTCACACCGATTCTACCCTTTTCAGGGTATGGTCCGGACAGTTTTTCGATACTCGCACGGATTCTACCTTTTCCCGGTACTGGCCCGGATTCTACCATTTTCGGGTATTCACACCGATTCTACCCTTTTCACGGTCTGGTTCGGACAGTTTATCGGTACTCCGCACGGATTCTACCTTTTCCCGGTACTGCCCAGGATTCTACCATTTTCGGGTATTCACACCGATTCTACTCTTTTCAGGGTATGGTCCGGACAGTTTTTCGATACTCGCACGGATTCTACCTTTTCCCGGTATTGCCCAGGATTCTACCATTTTCGGGTATTGACACCGATTCTACCCTTTTCAGGGTATGGTTCGGACAGTTTTTCGATACTCGCACGGATTCTACCTTTCCCCGGTACTGGCCCGGATTCTACCATTTTCGGGTATTCACACTGATTCTACTCTTTTCAGGGTATGGTCCGGACAGTTTTTCGATACTCGCACGGATTCTACCTTTTCCCGGTATTGCCCAGGATTCTACCATTTTCGGGTATTGACACCGATTCTACCCTTTTCAGGGTATGGTGCGGACAGTTTTTCGATATTCGCACGGATTCTACCTTTTCCCGGTACTGGCCCGGATTCTACCATTTTCGGGTATTCACACCGATTCTACCCTTTTCACGGTCTGGTTCGGACAGTTTATCGGTACTCGCACGGATTCTACCTTTTCCCGGTACTGCCCAGGATTCTACCATTTTCGGGTATTCACACCGATTCTACCCTTTTCAGGGTATGGTCCGGACAGTTTTTCGATACTCGCACGGATTCTACCTTTTCCCGGTACTGGCCCGGATTCTACCATTTTCGGGTATTCACACCGATTCTACCCTTTTCACGGTCTGGTTCGGACAGTTTATCGGTACTCGCACGGATTCTACCTTTTCCCGGTACTGCCCAGGATTCTACCATTTTCGGGTATTCACACCGATTCTACGCTTTACAGGGTATGGTCCGGACAGTTTTTCGATACTCGCACGGATTCTACCTTTTCCCGGTATTGCCCAGGATTCTACCATTTTCGGGTATTGACACCGATTCTACCCTTTTCAGGGTATGGTTCGGACAGTTTTTCGATATTCGCACGGATTCTACCTTTTCCCGGTACTGGCCCGGATTCTACCATTTTCGGGTATTCACACCGATTCTACCCTTTTCACGGTCTGGTTCGGACAGTTTATCGGTACTCGCACGGATTCTACCTTTTCCCGGTACTGCCCAGGATTCTACCATTTTCGGGTATTCACACCGATTCTACCCTTTTCAGGGTATGGTTCGGACAGTTTTTGGATACTCGCACGGATTCTACCTTTTCCCGGTACTGCCTAGGATTCTACCATTTTCGGGTATTCACACCGATTCTACCCTTTTCAGGGTATGGTCCGGACAGTTTTTCGATACTCGCACGGATTCTACCTTTTCCCGGTACTGGCCCGGATTCTACCATTTTCGGGTATTCACACCGATTCTACCCTTTTCACGGTCTGGTTCGGACAGTTTATCGGTACTCGCACGGATTCTACCTTTTCCCGGTACTGCCCAGGATTCTACCATTTTCGGGTATTCACACCGATTCTACCCTTTTCACGGTCTGGTTCGGACAGTTTATCGGTACTCGCACGGATTCTACCTTTTCCCGGTACTGCCCAGGATTCTACCATTTTCGGGTATTCACACCGATTCTACTCTTTTCAGGGTATGGTCCGGACAGTTTTTCGATACTCGCACGGATTCTACCTTTTCCCGGTATTGCCCAGGATTCTACCATTTTCGGGTATTGACACCGATTCTACCCTTTTCAGGGTATGGTTCGGACAGTTTTTCGATATTCGCACGGATTCTACCTTTTCCCGGTACTGGCCCGGATTCTACCATTTTCGGGTATTCACACCGATTCTACCCTTTTCACGGTCTGGTTCGGACAGTTTATCGGTACTCGCACGGATTCTACCTTTTCCCGGTACTGCCCAGGATTCTACCATTTTCGGGTATTCACACCGATTCTACTCTTTTCAGGGTATGGTCCGGACAGTTTTTCGATACTCGCACGGATTCTACCTTTTCCCGGTATTGCCCAGGATTCTACCATTTTCGGGTATTGACACCGATTCTACCCTTTTCAGGGTATGGTTCGGACAGTTTTTCGATATTCGCACGGATTCAACCTTTTCCCGGTACTGGCCCGGATTCTACCATTTTCGGGTATTCACACCGATTCTACCCTTTTCACGGTCTGGTTCGGACAGTTTATCGGTACTCGCACGGATTCTACCTTTTCCCGGTACTTGCCCAGGATTCTACCATTTTCGGGTATTCACACCGATTCTACCCTTTTCAGGGTATCGTCCGGACAGTTTTTCGATACTCGCACGGATTCTACCTTTTCCCGGTACTGGCCCGGATTCTACCATTTTCGGGTATTCACACCGATTCTACCCTTTTCACGGTCTGGTTCGGACAGTTTATCGGTACTCGCACGGATTCTACCTTTTCCCGGTACTGCCCAGGATTCTACCATTTTCGGGTATTCACACCGATTCTACCCTTTTCAGGGTATGGTTCGGACAGTTTTTGGATACTCGCACGGATTCTACCTTTTCCCGGTACTGGCCCGGATTCTACCATTTTCGGGTATTCACACCGATTCTACCCTTTTCAGGGTATGGTTCGGACAATTTTTCGATACTCGCACGGATTCTACCTTTTCCCGGTACTGGCCCGGATTCTACCATTTTCGGGTATTCACACCGATTCTACCCTTTTCAGGGTATGGTCCGGACAGTTTTTCGATACTCGCACGGATTCTACCTTTTCCCGGTATTGCCCAGGATTCTACCATTTTCGGGTGTTGACACCGATTCTAGCCTTTTCAGGGTATGGTTCGGACAGTTTTTCGATACTCGCACGGATTCTACCTTTCCCCCGGTACTGGCCCGGATTCTACCATTTTCGGGTATTCACACTGATTCTACTCTTTTCAGGGTATGGTCCGGACAGTTTTTCGATACTCGCACGGATTCTACCTTTTCCCGGTATTGCCCAGGATTCTACCATTTTCGGGTATTGACACCGATTCTACCCTTTTCAGGGTATGGTTCGGACAGTTTTTCGATACTCGCACGGATTCTACCTTTCCCCGGTACTGGCCCGGATTCTACCATTTTCGGGTATTCACACTGATTCTACTCTTTTCAGGGTATGGTCCGGACAGTTATTCGATACTCGCACGGATTCTACCTTTTCCCGGTATTGCCCAGGATTCTACCATTTTCGGGTATTGACACCGATTCTACCCTTTTCAGGGTATGGTTCGGACAGTTTTTCGATATTCGCACGGATTCTACCTTTTCCCGGTACTGGCCCGGATTCTACCATTTTCGGGTATTCACACCGATTCTACCCTTTTCACGGTCTGGTTCGGACAGTTTATCGGTACTCGCACGGATTCTACCTTTTCCCGGTACTGCCCAGGATTCTACCATTTTCGGGTATTCACACCGATTCTACCCTTTTCAGGGTATGGTCCGGACAGTTTTTCGATACTCGCACGGATTCTACCTTTTCCCGGTACTGGCCCGGATTCTACCATTTTCGGGTATTCACACCGATTCTACCCTTTTCACGGTCTGGTTCGGACAGTTTATCGGTACTCGCACGGATTCTACCTTTTCCCGGTACTGCCCAGGATTCTACCATTTTCGGGTATTCACACCGATTCTACGCTTTTCAGGGTATGGTCCGGACAGTTTTTCGATACTCGCACGGATTCTACCTTTTCCCGGTATTGCCCAGGATTCTACCATTTTCGGGTATTGACACCGATTCTACCCTTTTCAGGGTATGGTTCGGACAGTTTTTCGATATTCGCACGGATTCTACCTTTTCCCGGTACTGGCCCGGATTCTACCATTTTCGGGTATTCACACCGATTCTACCCTTTTCACGGTCTGGTTCGGACAGTTTATCGGTACTCGCACGGATTCTACCTTTTCCCGGTACTTGCCCAGGATTCTACCATTTTCGGGTATTCACACCGATTCTACCCTTTTCAGGGTATGGTCCGGACAGTTTTTCGATACTCGCACGGATTCTACCTTTTCCCGGTACTGGCCCGGATTCTACCATTTTCGGGTATTCACACCGATTCTACCCTTTTCAGGGTATGGTTCGGACAGTTTTTGGATACTCGCACGGATTCTACCTTTTCCCGGTACTGGCCCGGATTCTACCCATTTTCGGGTATTCACACCGATTCTACCCTTTTCAGGGTATGGTTCGGACAGTTTTTCGATACTCCGCACGGATTCTACCTTTTCCCGGTACTGGCCAGGATTCTACCATTTTCGGGTATTCACACCGATTCTACCCTTTTTCACGGTCTGGTTCGGACAGTTTATCGGTACTCTCGCACGGATTCTACCTTTTCCCGGTACTGCCCATGATTCTACCATTTTCGGGTATTCACACCGATTCTACCCTTTTCAGGGTATGGTTCGGACAGTTTTTGGATACTCGCACGGATTCTACCTTTTCCCGGTACTGGCCCGGATTCTACCATTTTCGGGTATTCACACCGATTCTACCCTTTTCAGGGTATGGTTCGGACAGTTTTTCGATACTCGCACGGATTCTACCTTTTCCCGGTACTGGCCAGGATTCTACCATTTTCGGGTATTCACACCGATTCTACCCTTTTCACGGTCTGGTTCGGACAGTTTATCGGTACTCGCACGGATTCTACCTTTTCCCCGGTACTGCCCATGATTCTACCATTTTCGGGTATTCACACCGATTCTACCCTTTTCAGGGTATGGTTCGGACAGGTTTTGGATACTCGCACGGATTCTACCTTTTCAAGGTACTGGCCCCGATTCTACCATTTTCGGGTATACACACCGATTCTACCCTTGCAGGGTCTGGCCTAGACAATTTTTCGGTACTCGCACGGATTCTACCTTTTCCCGGTATTGGCCCGGATTCTACCATTTTCGGGTATTCACACCGATTCTACCCTTTTCAGGGTATGGTTCGGACAGTTTTTGGATACTCGCACGGATTCTACCTTTTCCCGGTACTGGCCCGGATTCTACCATTTTCGGGTATTCACACCGATTCTACCCTTTTCAGGGTATGGTTCGGACAGTTTTTCGATACTCGCACGGATTCTACCTTTTCCCGGTACTCGGCCCGGATTCTAACCATTTTCGGGTATTCACACCGATTCTACCCTTTTCAGGGTATGGTCCGGACAGTTTTTCGATACTCGCACGGATTCTACCTTTTCCCGGTATTGCCCAGGATTCTACCATTTTCGGGTATTGACACCGATTCTACCCTTTTCAGGGTATGGTTCGGACAGTTTTTCGATATTCGCACGGATTCTACCTTATTTCCCGGTACTGGCCCGGATTCTACCATTTTCGGGTATTCACACCGATTCTACCCTTTTCACGGTCTGGTTCGGACAGTTTATCGGTACTCGCACGGATTCTACCTTTTCCCGGTACTGCCCAGGATTCTACCATTTTCGGGTATTCACACCGATTCTACCCTTTTCAGGGTATGGTCCGGACAGTTTTTCGATACTCGCACGGATTCTACCTTTTCCCGGTACTGGCCCGGATTCTACCATTTTCGGGTATTCACACCGATTCTACCCTTTTCACGGTCTGGTTCGGACAGTTTATCGGTACTCGCACGGATTCTACCTTTTCCCGGTACTGCCCCAGGATTCTACCATTTTCGGGTATTCACACCCGATTCTACTCTTTTCAGGGTATGGTCCGGACAGTTTTTCGATACTCGCACGGATTCTACCTTTTCCCGGTATTGCCCAGGATTCTACCATTTTCGGGTATTGACACCGATTCTACCCTTTTCAGGGTATGGTTCGGACAGTTTTTCGATACTCGCACGGATTCTACCTTTCCCCGGTACTGGCCCGGATTCTACCATTTTCGGGTATTCACACTGATTCTACTCTTTTCAGGGTATGGTCCGGACAGTTTTTCGATACTCGCACGGATTCTACCTTTTCCCGGTATTGCCCAGGATTCTACCATTTTCGGGTATTGACACCGATTCTACCCTTTTCAGGGTATGGTGCGGACAGTTTTTCGATATTCGCACGGATTCTACCTTTTCCCGGTACTGGCCCGGATTCTACCATTTTCGGGTATTCACACCGATTCTACCCTTTTCACGGTCTGGTTCGGACAGTTTATCGGTACTCGCACGGATTCTACCTTTTCCCGGTACCTGCCCAGGATTCTACCATTTTCGGGTATTCACACCGATTCTACCCTTTTCAGGGTATGGTCCGGACAGTTTTTCGATACTCGCACGGATTCTACCTTTTCCCGGTACTGGCCCGGATTCTACCATTTTCGGGTATTCACACCGATTCTACCCTTTTCACGGTCTGGTTCGGACAGTTTATCGGTACTCGCACGGATTCTACCTTTTCCCGGTACTGCCCAGGATTCTACCATTTTCGGGTATTCACACCGATTCTACGCTTTACAGGGTATGGTCCGGACAGTTTTTCGATACTCGCACGGATTCTACCTTTTCCCGGTATTGCCCAGGATTCTACCATTTTCGGGTATTGACACCGATTCTACCCTTTTCAGGGTATGGTTCGGACAGTTTTTCGATATTCGCACGGATTCTACCTTTTCCCGGTACTGGCCCGGATTCTACCATTTTCGGGTATTCACACCGATTCTACCCTTTTCACGGTCTGGTTCGGACAGTTTATCGGTACTCGCACGGATTCTACCTTTTCCCGGTACTGCCCAGGATTCTACCATTTTCGGGTATTCACACCGATTCTACCCTTTTCAGGGTATGGTTCGGACAGTTTTTGGATACTCGCACACCTTTTCCCGGTACTGCCTAGGATTCTACCATTTTCGGGTATTCACACCGATTCTACCCTTTTCAGGGTATGGTCCGGACAGTTTTTCGATACTCGCACGGATTCTACCTTTTCCCGGTACTGGCCCGGATTCTACCATTTTCGGGTATTCACACCGATTCTACCCTTTTCACGGTCTGGTTCGGACAGTTTATCGGTACTCGCACGGATTCTACCTTTTCCCGGTACTGCCCCAGGATTCTACCATTTTCGGGTATTCACACCGATTCTACCCTTTTCACGGTCTGGTTCGGACAGTTTATCGGTACTCGCACGGATTCTACCTTTTCCCGGTACTGCCCAGGATTCTACCATTTTCGGGTATTCACACCGATTCTACTCTTTTCAGGGTATGGTCCGGACAGTTTTTTCGATACTCGCACGGATTCTACCTTTTCCCGGTATTGCCCAGGATTCTACCATTTTCGGGTATTGACACCGATTCTACCCTTTTTCAGGGTATGGTTCGGACAGTTTTTCGATATTCGCACGGATTCTACCTTTTCCCGGTACTGGCCCGGATTCTACCATTTTCGGGTATTCACACCGATTCTACCCTTTTCACGGTCTGGTTCGGACAGTTTATCGGTACTCGCACGGATTCTACCTTTTCCCGGTACTTCGCCCAGGATTCTACCATTTTCGGGTATTCACACCGATTCTACTCTTTTCAGGGTATGGTCCGGACAGTTTTTCGATACTCGCACGGATTCTACCTTTTCCCGGTATTGCCCAGGATTCTACCATTTTCGGGTATTGACACCGATTCTATACCCTTTTCAGGGTATGGTTCGGACAGTTTTTCGATATTCGCACGGATTCAACCTTTTCCCGGTACTGGCCCGGATTCTACCATTTTCGGTATTCACACCGATTCTACCCTTTTCACCGGTCTGGTTCGGACAGTTTATCGGTACTCGCACGGATTCTACCTTTTCCCGGTACTCGCCCAGGATTCTACCATTTTCGGGTATTCACACCGATTCTACCCTTTTCAGGGTATCGTCCGGACAGTTTTTTCGATACTCGCACGGATTCTACCTTTTCCCCGGTACTGGCCCGGATTCTACCATTTTCGGGTATTCACACCGATTCTACCCTTTTCACGGTCTGGTTCGGACAGTTTATCGGTACTCGCACGGATTCTACCTTTTCCCGGTACCTGCCCAGGATTCTACCATTTTCGGGTATTCACACCGATTCTACCCTTTTCAGGGTATGGTTTCGGACAGTTTTTGGATACTCGCACGGATTCTACCTTTTCCCGGTACTGGCCCGGATTCTACCATTTTCGGGTATTCACACCGATTCTACCCTTTTCAGGGTATGGTTCGGACAATTTTTCGATACTCGCACGGATTCTACTACCTTTTCCCGGTACTGGCCCCGGATTCTACCATTTTCGGGTATTCACACCGATTCTACCCTTTTCAGGGTATGGTCCGGACAGTTTTTCGATACTCGCACGGATTCTACCTTTTCCCGGTATTGCCCAGGATTCTACCATTTTCGGGTGTTGACAACCGATTCTAGCCTTTTCAGGGTATGGTTCGGACAGTTTTTCGATACTCGCACGGATTCTACCTTTCCCCGGTAACTTGGCCCGGATTCTACCATTTTCGGGTATTCACACTGATTCTACTCTTTTCAGGGTATGGTCCGGACAGTTTTTCGATACTCGCACGGATTCTACCTTTTCCCGGTATTGCCCAGGATTCTACCATTTTCGGGTATTGACACCGATTCTACCCTTTTCAGGGTATGGTTCGGACAGTTTTTCGATACTCGCACGGATTCTACCTTTCCCCGGTACTGGCCCGGATTCTACCATTTTCGGGTATTCACACTGATTCTACTCTTTTCAGGGTATGGTCCGGACAGTTATTCGATACTCGCACGGATTCTACCTTTTCCCGGTATTGCCCAGGATTCTACCATTTTCGGGTATTGACACCGATTCTACCCTTTTCAGGGTATGGTTCGGACAGTTTTTCGATATTCGCACGGATTCTACCTTTTCCCGGTACTGGCCCGGATTCTACCATTTTCGGGTATTCACACCGATTCTACCCTTTTCACGGTCTGGTTCGGACAGTTTATCGGTACTCGCACGGATTCTACCTTTTCCCGGTACTGCCCAGGATTCTACCATTTTCGGGTATTCACACCGATTCTACCCTTTTCAGGGTATGGTCCGGACAGTTTTTCGATACTCGCACGGATTCTACCTTTTCCCGGTACTGGCCCGGATTCTACCATTTTCGGGTATTCACACCGATTCTACCCTTTTCACGGTCTGGTTCGGACAGTTTATCGGTACTCGCACGGATTCTACCTTTTCCCGGTACTGCCCAGGATTCTACCATTTTCGGGTATTCACACCGATTCTACGCTTTTCAGGGTATGGTCCGGACAGTTTTTCGATACTCGCACGGATTCTACCTTTTCCCGGTATTGCCCAGGATTCTACCATTTTCGGGTATTGACACCGATTCTACCCTTTTCAGGGTATGGTTCGGACAGTTTTTCGATATTCGCACGGATTCTACCTTTTCCCGGTACTGGCCCGGATTCTACCATTTTCGGGTATTCACACCGATTCTACCCTTTTCACGGTCTGGTTCGGACAGTTTATCGGTACTCGCACGGATTCTACCTTTTCCCGGTACTGCCCAGGATTCTACCATTTTCGGGTATTCACACCGATTCTACCCTTTTCAGGGTATGGTTCGGACAGTTTTTGGATACTCGCACGGATTCTACCTTTTCCCGGTACTGCCTAGGATTCTACCATTTTCGGGTATTCACACCGATTCTACCCTTTTCAGGGTATGGTCCGGACAGTTTTTCGATACTCGCACGGATTCTACCTTTTCCCGGTACTGGCCCGGATTCTACCATTTTCGGGTATTCACACCGATTCTACCCTTTTCACGGTCTGGTTCGGACAGTTTATCGGTACTCGCACGGATTCTACCTTTTCCCGGTACTGCCCAGGATTCTACCATTTTCGGGTATTCACACCGATTCTACTCTTTTCAGGGTATGGTCCGGACAGTTTTTCGATACTCGCACGGATTCTACCTTTTCCCGATATTGCCCAGGATTCTACCATTTTCGGGTATTGACACCGATTCTACCCTTTTCAGGGTATGGTTCGGACAGTTTTTCGATAGTCGCACGGATTCTACCTTTTCCCGGTACTGGCCCGGATTCTACCATTTTCGGGTATTCACACCGATTCTACCCTTTTCACGGTCTGGTTCGGACAGTTTATCGGTACTCGCACGGATTCTACCTTTTCCCGGTACTGCCCAGGATTCTACCATTTTCGGGTATTCACACCGATTCTACCCTTTTCAGGGTATGGTTCGGACAGTTTTTGGATACTTGCACGGATTCTACCTTTTCCCGGTACTGGCCCGGATTCTACCATTTTCGGGTATTCACACCGATTCTACCCTTTTCACGGTCTGGTTCGGACAGTTTATCGGTACTCGCACGGATTCTACCTTTTCCCGGTACTGCCCAGGATTCTACCATTTTCGGGTATTCACACCGATTCTACCCTTTTCAGGGTACGGTCCGGACAGTTTTTCGATACTCGCACGGATTCTACCTTTTCCCGGTACTGGCCCGGATTCTACCATTTTCGGGTATTCACACCGATTCTACCCTTTTCACGGTCTGGTTCGGACAGTTTATCGGTACTCGCACGGATTCTACCTTTTCCCGGTACTGCCCAGGATTCTACCATTTTCGGGTATTCACACCGATTCTACTCTTTTTAGGGTATGGTCCGGACAGTTTTTCGATACTCGCACGGATTCTACCTTTTCCCGGTATTGCCCAGGATTCTACCATTTTCGGGTATTGACACCGATTCTACCCTTTTCAGGGTATGGTTCGGACAGTTTTTCGATATTCGCACGGATTCTACCTTTTCCCGGTACTGGCCCGGATTCTACCATTTTCGGGTATTCACACCGATTCTACCCTTTTCACGGTCTGGTTCGGACAGTTTATCGGTACTCGCACGGATTCTACCTTTTCCCGGTACTGCCCAGGATTCTACCATTTTCGGGTATTCACACCGATTCTACCCTTTTCAGGGTATGGTTCGGACAGTTTTTGGATACTCGCACGGATTCTACCTTTTCCCGGTACTGGCCCGGATTCTACCATTTTCGGGTATTCACACCGATTCTACCCTTTTCACGGTCTGGTTCGGACAGTTTATCGGTACTCGCACGGATTCTACCTTTTCCCGGTACTGCCCAGGATTCTACCATTTTCGGGTATTCACACCGATTCTACCCTTTTCAGGGTATGGTTCGGACAGTTTTTGGATACTCGCACGGATTCTACCTTTTCCCGGTACTGCCTAGGATTCTACCATTTTCGGGTATTCACACCGATTCTACCCTTTTCAGGGTATGGTCCGGACAGTTTTTCGATACTCGCACGGATTCTACCTTTTCCCGGTACTGGCCCGGATTCTACCATTTTCGGGTATTCACACCGATTCTACCCTTTTCACGGTCTGGTTCGGACAGTTTATCGGTACTCGCACGGATTCTACCTTTTCCCGGTACTGCCCAGGATTCTACCATTTTCGGGTATTCACACCGATTCTACTCTTTTCAGGGTATGGTCCGGACAGTTTTTCGATACTCGCACGGATTCTACCTTTTCCCGATATTGCCCAGGATTCTACCATTTTCGGGTATTGACACCGATTCTACCCTTTTCAGGGTATGGTTCGGACAGTTTTTCGATAGTCGCACGGAATCTACCTTTTCCCGGTACTGGCCCGGATTCTACCATTTTCGGGTATTCACACCGATTCTACCCTTTTCACGGTCTGGTTCGGACAGTTTATCGGTACTCGCACGGATTCTACCTTTTCCCGGTACTGCCCAGGATTCTACCGTTTTCGGGTATTCACACCGATTCTACCCTTTTCAGGGTATGGTTCGGACAGTTTTTGGATACTCGCACGGATTCTACCTTTTCCCGGTACTGGCCCGGATTCTACCATTTTCGGGTATTCACACCGATTCTACCCTTTTCACGGTCTGGTTCGGACAGTTTATCGGTACTCGCACGGATTCTACCTTTTCCCGGTACTGCCCAGGATTCTACCATTTTCGGGTATTCACACCGATTCTACCCTTTTCAGGGTATGGTCCGGACAGTTTTTCGATACTCGCACGGATTCTACCTTTTCCCGGTACTGGCCCGGATTCTACCATTTTCGGGTATTCACACCGATTCTACCCTTTTCACGGTCTGGTTCGGACAGTTTATCGGTACTCGCACGGATTCTACCTTTTCCCGGTACTGCCCAGGATTCTACCATTTTCGGGTATTCACACCGATTCTACTCTTTTCAGGGTATGGTCCGGACAGTTTTTCGATACTCGCACAGATTCTACCTTTTCCCGGTATTGCCCAGGATTCTACCATTTTCGGGTATTGACACCGATTCTACCCTTTTCAGGGTATGGTTCGGACAGTTTTTCGATATTCGCACGGATTCTACCTTTTCCCGGTACTGGCCCGGATTCTACCATTTTCGGGTATTCACACCGATTCTACCCTTTTCACGGTCTGGTTCGGACAGTTTATCGGTACTCGCACGGATTCTACCTTTTCCCGGTACTGCCCAGGATTCTACCATTTTCGGGTATTCACACCGATTCTACCCTTTTCAGGATATGGTTCGGACAGTTTTTGGATACTCGCACGGATTCTACCTTTTCCCGGTATTGCCCAGGATTCTACCATTTTCGGGTATTGACACCGATTCTACCCTTTTCAGGGTATGGTTCGGACAGTTTTTCGATATTCGCACGGATTCTACCTTTTCCCGGTACTGGCCCGGATTCTACCATTTTCGGGTATTCACACCGATTCTACCCTTTTCACGGTCTGGTTCGGACAGTTTATCGGTACTCGCACGGATTCTACCTTTTCCCGGTACTGCCCAGGATTCTACCATTTTCGGGTATTCACACCGATTCTACCCTTTTCAGGATATGGTTCGGACAGTTTTTGGATACTCGCACGGATTCTACCTTTTCCCGGTACTGGCCCGGATTCTACCATTTTCGGGTATTCACACCGATTCTACCCTTTTCAGGGTATGGTTCGGACGGTTTTTCGATACTCGCACGGATTCTACCTTTTCCCGGTACTGGCCCGGATTCTACCATTTTCGGGTATTCACACCGATTCTACCCTTTTCACGGTCTAGTTCGGACAGTTTATCGGTACTCGCACGGATTCTACCTTTTCCCGGTACTGCCCAGGATTCTACCATTTTCGGGTATTCACACCGATTCTACCCTTTTCAGGGTATGGTCCGGACAGTTTTTCGATACTCGCACGGATTCTACCTTTTCCCGGTACTGGCCCGGATTCTACCATTTTCGGGTATTCACACCGATTCTACCCTTTTCACGGTCTGGTTCGGACAGTTTATCGGTACTCGCACGGATTCTACCTTTTCCCGGTACTGCCCAGGATTCTACCATTTTCGGGTATTCACACCGATTCTACCCTTTTCAGGGTATGGTCCGGACAATTTTTCGATACTCGCACGGATTCTACCTTTTCCCGGTACTGGCCCGGATTCTACCATTTTCGGGTATTCACACCGATTCTACCCTTTTCACGGTCTGGTTCGGACAGTTTATCGGTACTCGCACGGATTCTACCTTTTCCCGGTACTGCCCAGGATTCTACCATTTTCGGGTATTCACACCGATTCTACTCTTTTCAGGGTATGGTCCGGACAGTTTTTCGATACTCGCACGGATTCTACCTTTTCCCGGTATTGCCCAGGATTCTACCATTTTCGGGTATTGACACCGATTCTACCCTTTTCAGGGTATGGTTCGGACAGTTTTTCGATATTCGCACGGATTCTACCTTTTCCCGGTACTGGCCCGGATTCTACCATTTTCGGGTATTCACACCGATTCTACCCTTTTCACGGTCTGGTTCGGACAGTTTATCGGTACTCGCACGGATTCTACCTTTTCCCGGTACTGCCCAGGATTCTACCATTTTCGGGTATTCACACCGATTCTACCCTTTTCAGGATATGGTTCGGACAGTTTTTGGATACTCGCACGGATTCTACCTTTTCCCGGTACTGGCCCGGATTCTACCATTTTCGGGTATTCACACCGATTCTACCCTTTTCAGGGTATGGTTCGGACGGTTTTTCGATACTCGCACGGATTCTACCTTTTCCCGGTACTGGCCCGGATTCTACCATTTTCGGGTATTCACACCGATTCTACCCTTTTCACGGTCTGGTTCGGACAGTTTATCGGTACTCGCACGGATTCTACCTTTTCCCGGTACTGCCCAGGATTCTACCATTTTCGGGTATTCACACCGATTCTACCCTTTTCAGGGTATGGTCCGGACAGTTTTTCGATACTCGCACGGATTCTACCTTTTCCCGGTACTGGCCCGGATTCTACCATTTTCGGGTATTCACACCGATTCTACCCTTTTCACGGTCTGGTTCGGACAGTTTATCGGTACTCGCACGGATTCTACCTTTTCCCGGTACTGCCCAGGATTCTACCATTTTCGGGTATTCACACCGATTCTACCCTTTTCAGGGTATGGTCCGGACAGTTTTTCGATACTCGCACGGATTCTACCTTTTCCCGGTACTGGCCCGGATTCTACCATTTTCGGGTATTCACACCGATTCTACCCTTTTCACGGTCTGGTTCGGACAGTTTATCGGTACTCGCACGGATTCTACCTTTTCCCGGTACTGCCCAGGATTCTACCATTTTCGGGTATTCACACCGATTCTACTCTTTTCAGGGTATGGTCCGGACAGTTTTTCGATACTCGCACGGATTCTACCTTTTCCCGGTATTGCCCAGGATTCTACCATTTTCGGGTATTGACACCGATTCTACCCTTTTCAGGGTATGGTTCGGACAGTTTTTCGATATTCGCACGGATTCTACCTTTTCCCGGTACTGGCCCGGATTCTACCATTTTCGGGTATTCACACCGATTCTACCCTTTTCACGGTCTGGTTCGGACAGTTTATCGGTACTCGCACGGATTCTACCTTTTCCCGGTACTGCCCAGGATTCTACCATTTTCGGGTATTCACACCGATTCTACCCTTTTCAGGGTATGGTCCGGACAGTTTTTCGATACTCGCACGGATTCTACCTTTTCCCGGTACTGGCCCGGATTCTACCATTTTCGGGTATTCACACCGATTCTACCCTTTTCACGGTCTGGTTCGGACAGTTTATCGGTACTCGCACGGATTCTACCTTTTCCCGGTACTGCCCAGGATTCTACCATTTTCGGGTATTCACACCGATTCTACGCTTTTCAGGGTATGGTCCGGACAGTTTTTCGATACTCGCACGGATTCTACCTTTTCCCGGTATTGCCCAGGATTCTACCATTTTCGGGTATTGACACCGATTCTACCCTTTTCAGGGTATGGTTCGGACAGTTTTTCGATATTCGCACGGATTCTACCTTTTCCCGGTACTGGCCCGGATTCTACCATTTTCGGGTATTCACACCGATTCTACCCTTTTCACGGTCTGGTTCGGACAGTTTATCGGTACTCGCACGGATTCTACCTTTTCCCGGTACTGCCCAGGATTCTACCATTTTCGGGTATTCACACCGATTCTACCCTTTTCAGGGTATGGTTCGGACAGTTTTTGGATACTCGCACGGATTCTACCTTTTCCCGGTACTGCCTAGGATTCTACCATTTTCGGGTATTCACACCGATTCTACCCTTTTCAGGGTATGGTCCGGACAGTTTTTCGATACTCGCACGGATTCTACCTTTTCCCGGTACTGGCCCGGATTCTACCATTTTCGGGTATTCACACCGATTCTACCCTTTTCACGGTCTGGTTCGGACAGTTTATCGGTACTCGCACGGATTCTACCTTTTCCCGGTACTGCCCAGGATTCTACCATTTTCGGGTATTCACACCGATTCTACTCTTTTCAGGGTATGGTCCGGACAGTTTTTCGATACTCGCACGGATTCTACCTTTTCCCGATATTGCCCAGGATTCTACCATTTTCGGGTATTGACACCGATTCTACCCTTTTCAGGGTATGGTTCGGACAGTTTTTCGATAGTCGCACGGATTCTACCTTTTCCCGGTACTGGCCCGGATTCTACCATTTTCGGGTATTCACACCGATTCTACCCTTTTCAGGGTATGGTCCGGACAGTTTTTCGATACTCGCACGGATTCTACCTTTTCCCGGTACTGGCCCGGATTCTACCATTTTCGGGTATTCACACCGATTCTACCCTTTTCACGGTCTGGTTCGGACAGTTTATCGGTACTCGCACGGATTCTACCTTTTCCCGGTACTGCCCAGGATTCTACCATTTTCGGGTATTCACACCGATTCTACTCTTTTTAGGGTATGGTCCGGACAGTTTTTCGATACTCGCACGGATTCTACCTTTTCCCGGTATTGCCCAGGATTCTACCATTTTCGGGTATTGACACCGATTCTACCCTTTTCAGGGTATGGTTCGGACAGTTTTTCGATATTCGCACGGATTCTACCTTTTCCCGGTACTGGCCCGGATTCTACCATTTTCGGGTATTCACACCGATTCTACCCTTTTCACGGTCTGGTTCGGACAGTTTATCGGTACTCGCACGGATTCTACCTTTTCCCGGTACTGCCCAGGATTCTACCATTTTCGGGTATTCACACCGATTCTACTCTTTTTAGGGTATGGTCCGGACAGTTTTTCGATACTCGCACGGATTCTACCTTTTCCCGGTATTGCCCAGGATTCTACCATTTTCGGGTATTGACACCGATTCTACCCTTTTCAGGGTATGGTTCGGACAGTTTTTCGATATTCGCACGGATTCTACCTTTTCCCGGTACTGGCCCGGATTCTACCATTTTCGGGTATTCACACCGATTCTACCCTTTTCACGGTCTGGTTCGGACAGTTTATCGGTACTCGCACGGATTCTACCTTTTCCCGGTACTGCCCAGGATTCTACCATTTTCGGGTATTCACACTGATTCTACCCTTTTCAGGGTATGGTTCGGACAGTTTTTGGATACTCGCACGGATTCTACCTTTTCCCGGTACTGGCCCGGATTCTACCATTTTCGGGTATTCACACCGATTCTACCCTTTTCACGGTCTGGTTCGGACAGTTTATCGGTACTCGCACGGATTCTACCTTTTCCCGGTACTGCCCAGGATTCTACCATTTTCGGGTATTCACACCGATTCTACCCTTTTCAGGGTATGGTTCGGACAGTTTTTGGATACTCGCACGGATTCTACCTTTTCCCGGTACTGCCTAGGATTCTACCATTTTCGGGTATTCACACCGATTCTACCCTTTTCAGGGTATGGTCCGGACAGTTTTTCGATACTCGCACGGATTCTACCTTTTCCCGGTACTGGCCCGGATTCTACCATTTTCGGGTATTCACACCGATTCTACCCTTTTCACGGTCTGGTTCGGACAGTTTATCGGTACTCGCACGGATTCTACCTTTTCCCGGTACTGCCCAGGATTCTACCATTTTCGGGTATTCACACCGATTCTACTCTTTTCAGGGTATGGTCCGGACAGTTTTTCGATACTCGCACGGATTCTACCTTTTCCCGATATTGCCCAGGATTCTACCATTTTCGGGTATTGACACCGATTCTACCCTTTTCAGGGTATGGTTCGGACAGTTTTTCGATAGTCGCACGGAATCTACCTTTTCCCGGTACTGGCCCGGATTCTACCATTTTCGGGTATTCACACCGATTCTACCCTTTTCACGGTCTGGTTCGGACAGTTTATCGGTACTCGCACGGATTCTACCTTTTCCCGGTACTGCCCAGGATTCTACCGTTTTCGGGTATTCACACCGATTCTACCCTTTTCAGGGTATGGTTCGGACAGTTTTTGGATACTCGCACGGATTCTACCTTTTCCCGGTACTGGCCCGGATTCTACCATTTTCGGGTATTCACACCGATTCTACCCTTTTCACGGTCTGGTTCGGACAGTTTATCGGTACTCGCACGGATTCTACCTTTTCCCGGTACTGCCCAGGATTCTACCATTTTCGGGTATTCACACCGATTCTACCCTTTTCAGGGTATGGTCCGGACAGTTTTTCGATACTCGCACGGATTCTACCTTTTCCCGGTACTGGCCCGGATTCTACCATTTTCGGGTATTCACACCGATTCTACCCTTTTCACGGTCTGGTTCGGACAGTTTATCGGTACTCGCACGGATTCTACCTTTTCCCGGTACTGCCCAGGATTCTACCATTTTCGGGTATTCACACCGATTCTACTCTTTTCAGGGTATGGTCCGGACAGTTTTTCGATACTCGCACGGATTCTACCTTTTCCCGGTATTGCCCAGGATTCTACCATTTTCGGGTATTGACACCGATTCTACCCTTTTCAGGGTATGGTTCGGACAGTTTTTCGATAGTCGCACGGATTCTACCTTTTCCCGGTACTGGCCCGGATTCTACCATTTTCGGGTATTCACACCGATTCTACCCTTTTCACGGTCTGGTTCGGACAGTTTATCGGTACTCGCACGGATTCTACCTTTTCCCGGTACTGCCCAGGATTCTACCATTTTCGGGTATTCACACCGATTCTACCCTTTTCAGGGTATGGTTCGGACAGTTTTTGGATACTTGCACGGATTCTACCTTTTCCCGGTACTGGCCCGGATTCTACCATTTTCGGGTATTCACACCGATTCTACCCTTTTCACGGTCTGGTTCGGACAGTTTATCGGTACTCGCACGGATTCTACCTTTTCCCGGTACTGCCCAGGATTCTACCATTTTCGGGTATTCACACCGATTCTACCCTTTTCAGGGTACGGTCCGGACAGTTTTTCGATACTCGCACGGATTCTACCTTTTCCCGGTACTGGCCCGGATTCTACCATTTTCGGGTATTCACACCGATTCTACCCTTTTCACGGTCTGGTTCGGACAGTTTATCGGTACTCGCACGGATTCTACCTTTTCCCGGTACTGCCCAGGATTCTACCATTTTCGGGTATTCACACCGATTCTACTCTTTTCAGGGTATGGTCCGGACAGTTTTTCGATACTCGCACGGATTCTACCTTTTCCCGGTATTGCCCAGGATTCTACCATTTTCGGGTATTGACACCGATTCTACCCTTTTCAGGGTATGGTTCGGACAGTTTTTCGATATTCGCACGGATTCTACCTTTTCCCGGTACTGGCCCGGATTCTACCATTTTCGGGTATTCACACCGATTCTACCCTTTTCACGGTCTGGTTCGGACAGTTTATCGGTACTCGCACGGATTCTACCTTTTCCCGGTACTGCCCAGGATTCTACCATTTTCGGGTATTCACACCGATTCTACCCTTTTCAGGGTATGGTTCGGACAGTTTTTGGATACTCGCACGGATTCTACCTTTTCCCGGTACTGGCCCGGATTCTACCATTTTCGGGTATTCACACCGATTCTACCCTTTTCACGGTCTGGTTCGGACAGTTTATCGGTACTCGCACGGATTCTACCTTTTCCCGGTACTGCCCAGGATTCTACCATTTTCGGGTATTCACACCGATTCTACCCTTTTCAGGGTATGGTCCGGACAGTTTTTCGATACTCGCACGGATTCTACCTTTTCCCGGTACTGGCCCGGATTCTACCATTTTCGGGTATTCACACCGATTCTACCCTTTTCACGGTCTGGTTCGGACAGTTTATCGGTACTCGCACGGATTCTACCTTTTCCCGGTACTGCCCAGGATTCTACCATTGACGGGTATTCACACCGATTCTACTCTTTTCAGGGTATGGTCCGGACAGTTTTTCGATACTCGCACGGATTCTACCTTTTCCCGGTATTGCCCAGGATTCTACCATTTTCGGGTATTGACACCGATTCTACCCTTTTCAGGGTATGGTTCGGACAGCTTTTCGATATTCGCACGGATTCTACCTTTTCCCGGTACTGGCCCGGATTCTACCATTTTCGGGTATTCACACCGATTCTACCCTTTTCACGGTCTGGTTCGGACAGTTTATCGGTACTCGCACGGATTCTACCTTTTCCCGGTACTGCCCAGGATTCTACCATTTTCGGGTATTCACACCGATTCTACCCTTTTCAGGGTATGGTCCGGACAGTTTTTCGATACTCGCACGGATTCTACCTTTTCCCGGTACTGGCCCGGATTCTACCATTTTCGATTATTCACACCGATTCTACCCTTTTCAGGGTATGGTTCGGACAGTTTTTGGATACTCGCACGGATTCTACCTTTTCCCGGTACTGGCCCGGATTCTACCATTTTCGGGTATTCACACCGATTCTACCCTTTTCAGGGTATGGTTCGGACAGTTTTTCGATACTCGCACGGATTCTACCTTTTCCCGGTACTGGCCCGGATTCTACCATTTTCGGGTATTCACACCGATTCTACCCTTTTCAGGGTATGGCCCGGACAGTTTTTCGATACTCGCACGGATTCTACCTTTTCCCGGTATTGCCCAGGATTCTACCATTTTCGGGTATTGACACCGATTCTACCCTTTTCAGGGTATGGTTCGGACAGTTTTTCGATACTCGCACGGATTCTACCTTTCCCTGGTACTGGCCCGGATTCTACCATTTTCGGGTATTCACACCGATTCTACTCTTTTCAGGGTATGGTCCGGACAGTTTTTCGATACTCGCACGGATTCTACCTTTTCCCGGTACTGGCCCGGATTCTACCATTTTCGGGTATTCACACCGATTCTACCCTTTTCAGGGTATGGCCCGGATAGTTTTTCGATACTCGCACGGATTCTACCTTTTCCCGGTATTGCCTAGGATTCTACCATTTTCGGGTATTCACACCGATTCTACCCTTTTCAGGGTATGGTTCGGACAGTTTTTGGATACTCGCACGGATTCTACCTTTTCCCGGTACTGGCCCGGATTCTACCATTTTCGGGTATTCACACCGATTCTACCCTTTTCACGGTCTGGTTCGGACAGTTTATCGGTACTCGCACGGATTCTACCTTTTCCCGGTACTGCCCAGGATTCTACCATTTTCGGGTATTCACACCGATTCTACCCTTTTCAGGGTATGGTCCGGACAGTTTTTCGATACTCGCACGGATTCTACCTTTTCCCGGTACTGGCCCGGATTCTACCATTTTCGGGTATTCACACCGATTCTACCCTTTTCACGGTCTGGTTCGGACAGTTTATCGGTACTCGCACGGATTCTACCTTTTCCCGGTACTGCCCAGGATTCTACCATTGACGGGTATTCACACCGATTCTACTCTTTTCAGGGTATGGTCCGGACAGTTTTTCGATACTCGCACGGATTCTACCTTTTCCCGGTATTGCCCAGGATTCTACCATTTTCGGGTATTGACACCGATTCTACCCTTTTCAGGGTATGGTTCGGACAGCTTTTCGATATTCGCACGGATTCTACCTTTTCCCGGTACTGGCCCGGATTCTACCATTTTCGGGTATTCACACCGATTCTACCCTTTTCACGGTCTGGTTCGGACAGTTTATCGGTACTCGCACGGATTCTACCTTTTCCCGGTACTGCCCAGGATTCTACCATTTTCGGGTATTCACACCGATTCTACCCTTTTCAGGGTATGGTCCGGACAGTTTTTCGATACTCGCACGGATTCTACCTTTTCCCGGTACTGGCCCGGATTCTACCATTTTCGGGTATTCACACCGATTCTACCCTTTTCAGGGTATGGTTCGGACAGTTTTTGGATACTCGCACGGATTCTACCTTTTCCCGGTACTGGCCCGGATTCTACCATTTTCGGGTATTCACACCGATTCTACCCTTTTCAGGGTATGGTTCGGACAGTTTTTCGATACTCGCACGGATTCTACCTTTTCCCGGTACTGGCCCGGATTCTACCATTTTCGGGTATTCACACCGATTCTACCCTTTTCAGGGTATGGCCCGGACAGTTTTTCGATACTCGCACGGATTCTACCTTTTCCCGGTATTGCCCAGGATTCTACCATTTTCGGGTATTGACACCGATTCTACCCTTTTCAGGGTATGGTTCGGACAGTTTTTCGATACTCGCACGGATTCTACCTTTCCCTGGTACTGGCCCGGATTCTACCATTTTCGGGTATTCACACCGATTCTAGTCTTTTCAGGGTATGGTCCGGACAGTTTTTCGATACTCGCACGGATTCTACCTTTTCCCGGTATTGCCCAGGATTCTACCATTTTCGGGTATTGACACAGATTCTACCCTTTTCAGGGTATGGTTCGGACAGTTTTTCGATATTCGCACGGATTCTACCTTTTCCCGGTACTGGCCCGGATTCTACCATTTTCGGGTATTCACACCGATTCTACCCTTTTCACGGTCTGGTTCGGACAGTTTATCGGTACTCGCACGGATTCTACCTTTTCCCGGTACTGCCCAGGATTCTACCATTTTCGGGTATTCACACCGATTCTACCCTTTTCAGGGTATGGTCCGGACAGTTTTTCGATACTCGCACGGATTCTACCTTTTCCCGGTACTGGCCCGGATTCTACCATTTTCGGGTATTCACACCGATTCTACCCTTTTCACGGTCTGCTTCGGACAGTTTATCGGTACTCGCACGGATTCTACCTTTTCCCGGTACTGCCCAGGATTCTACCATTTTCGGGTATTCACACCGATTCTACTCTTTTCAGGGTATGGTCCGGACAGTTTTTCGATACTCGCACGGATTCTACCTTTTCCCGGTATTGCCCAGGATTCTACCATTTTCGGGTATTGACACCGATTCTACCCTTTTCAGGGTATGGTTCGGACAGTTTTTCGATATTCGCACGGATTCTACCTTTTCCCGGTACTGGCCCGGATTCTACCATTTTCGGGTATTCACACCGATTCTACCCTTTTCACGGTCTGGTTCGGACAGTTTATCGGTACTCGCACGGATTCTACCTTTTCCCGGTACTGCCCAGGATTCTACCATTTTCGGGTATTCACACCGATTCTACCCTTTTCAGGGTATGGTCCGGACAGTTTTTCGATACTCGCACGGATTCTACCTTTTCCCGGTACTGGCCCGGATTCTACCATTTTCGGGTATTCACACCGATTCTACCATTTTCACGGTCTGGTTCGGACAGTTTATCGGTACTCGCATGGATTCTACCTTTTCCCGCTACTGCCCAGGATTCTACCATTTTCGGGTATTCACACCGATTCTACTCTTTTCAGGGTATGGTCCGGACAGTTTTTCGATACTCGCACGGATTCTACCTTTTCCCGGTATTGCCCAGGATTCTACCATTTTCGGGTATTGACACCGATTCTACCCTTTTCAGGGTATGGTTCGGACAGTTTGTCGATATTCGCACGGATTCTACCTTTTCCCGGTACTGGCCCGGATTCTACCATTTTCGGGTATTCACACCGATTCTACCCTTTTCACGGTCTGGTTCGGACAGTTTATCGGTACTCGCACGGATTCTACCTTTTCCCGGTATTGCCCAGGATTCTACCATTTTCGGGTATTGACACCGATTCTACCCTTTTCAGGGTATGGTTCGGACAGTTTTTCGATAGTCGCACGGATTCTACCTTTTCCCGGTATTGCCTAGGATTATACCATTTTCGGGTATTGACACCGATTCTACATTTTTCAGGGTATGGTTCGGACAGTTTTTCGATACTCGCACGGATTCTACCTTTTCCCGGTATTGCCCAGTATTCTACCATTTTCGGGTATTGACACCGATTCTACCCTTTTCAGGGTATGGTTCGGACAGTTTTTCGATACTCGCACGGATTCTACCTTTCCCCGGTACTGGCCCGGATTCTACCATTTTCGGGTATTCACACCGATTCTACCATTTTCACGGTCTGGTTCGGACAGTTTATCGGTACTCGCACGGATTCTAACTTTTCCCGGTACTGGCCCGGATTCTACCATTTTTGGGTATTCACACCGATTCTACCCTTTTCAGGGTATGGTCCGGACAGTTTTTCGATATTCGCACGGATTCTACCTTTTCCCGGTACTGGCCCGGATTCTACCATTTTTGGGTATTCACACCGATTCTACCCTTTTCACGGTCTGGTTCGGACAGTTTATCGGTACTCGCACGGATTCTACCTTTTCCCGGTACTGCCCATGATTCTACCATTTTCGGGTATTCACACCGATTCTACCATTTTCAGGGTATGGTTCGGACAGGTTTTGGATACTCGCACGGATTCTACCTTTTCAAGGTACTGGCCCCGATTCTACCATTTTCGGGTATACACACCGATTCTACCCTTTGCAGGGTCTGGCCTAGACAATTTTTCGGTACTCGCACGGATTCTACCTTTTCCCGGTATTGGCCCGGATTCTACCATTTTCGGGTATTCACACCGATTCTACCCTTTTCAGGGTATGGTTCGGACAGTTTTTGGATACTCGCACGGATTCTACCTTTTCGCGGTACTGGCCCGGATTCTACCATTTTCGGGTATTCACACCGATTCTACCCTTTTCAGGGTATGGTCCGGACAGTTTCTCGATACTCGCACGGATTCTACCTTTTCCCGGTATTGCCCAGGATTCTACCATTTTCGGGTATTGACACCGATTCTACCCTTTTCAGGGTATGGTTCGGACAGTTTTTCGATACTCGCACGGATTCTACCTTTTCCCGGTATTGCCCAGTATTCTACCATTTTCGGGTATTGACACCGATTCTACCCTTTTCAGGGTATGGTTCGGACAGTTTTTCGATACTCGCACGGATTCTACCTTTCCCCGGTACTGGCCCGGATTCTACCATTTTCGGGTATTCACACCGATTCTACCATTTTCACGGTCTGGTTCGGACAGTTTATCGGTACTCGCACGGATTCTAACTTTTCCCGGTACTGGCCCGGATTCTACCATTTTTGGGTATTCACACCGATTCTACCCTTTTCAGGGTATGGTCCGGACAGTTTTTCGATATTCGCACGGATTCTACCTTTTCCCGGTACTGGCCCGGATTCTACCATTTTTGGGTATTCACACCGATTCTACCCTTTTCACGGTCTGGTTCGGACAGTTTATCGGTACTCGCACGGATTCTACCTTTTCCCGGTACTGCCCATGATTCTACCATTTTCGGGTATTCACACCGATTCTACCATTTTCAGGGTATGGTTCGGACAGGTTTTGGATACTCGCACGGATTCTACCTTTTCAAGGTACTGGCCCCGATTCTACCATTTTCGGGTATACACACCGATTCTACCCTTTGCAGGGTCTGGCCTAGACAATTTTTCGGTACTCGCACGGATTCTACCTTTTCCCGGTATTGGCCCGGATTCTACCATTTTCGGGTATTCACACCGATTCTACCCTTTTCAGGGTATGGTTCGGACAGTTTTTGGATACTCGCACGGATTCTACCTTTTCGCGGTACTGGCCCGGATTCTACCATTTTCGGGTATTCACACCGATTCTACCCTTTTCAGGGTATGGTCCGGACAGTTTCTCGATACTCGCACGGATTCTACCTTTTCCCGGTATTGCCCAGGATTCTACCATTTTCGGGTATTGACACCGATTCTACCCTTTTCAGGGTATGGTTCGGACAGTTTTTCGATACTCGCACGGATTCTACCTTTTCCCGGTATTGCCCAGTATTCTACCATTTTCGGGTATTGACACCGATTCTACCCTTTTCAGGGTATGGTTCGGACAGTTTTTCGATACTCGCACGGATTCTACCTTTCCCCGGTACTGGCCCGGATTACACCATTTTCGGGTATTCACACAGATTCTACCATTTTCACGGTCTGGTTCGGACAGTTTATCGGTACTCGCACGGATTCTAACTTTTCCCGGTACTGGCCCGGATTCTACCATTTTTGGGTATTCACACCGATTCTACCCTTTTCAAGGTATGGTCCGGACAGTTTTTCGATATTCGCACGGATTCTACCTTTTCCCGGTACTGGCCCGGATTCTACCATTTTTGGGTATTCACACCGATTCTACCCTTTTCACGGTCTGGTTCGGACAGTTTATCGGTACTCGCACGGATTCTACCTTTTCCCGGTACTGCCCATGATTCTACCATTTTCGGGTATTCACACCGATTCTACCATTTTCAGGGTATGGTTCGGACAGGTTTTGGATACTCGCACGGATTCTACCTTTTCAAGGTACTGGCCCCGATTCTACCATTTTCGGGTATACACACCGATTCTACCCTTTGCAGGGTCTGGCCTAGACAATTTTTCGGTACTCGCACGGATTCTACCTTTTCCCGGTATTGGCCCGGATTCTACCATTTTCGGGTATTCACACCGATTCTACCCTTTTCAGGGTATGGTTCGGACAGTTTTTGGATACTCGCACGGATTCTACCTTTTCGCGGTACTGGCCCGGATTCTACCATTTTCGGGTATTCACACCGATTCTACCCTTTTCAGGGTATGGTCCGGACAGTTTCTCGATACTCGCACGGATTCTACCTTTTCCCGGTATTGCCCAGGATTCTACCATTTTCGGGTATTGACACCGATTCTACCCTTTTCAGGGTATGGTTCGGACAGTTTTTCGATACTCGCACGGATTCTACCTTTCCCCGGTACTGGCCCGGATTCTACCATTTTCGGGTATTCACACCGATTCTACTCTTTTCAGGGTATGGTCCGGACAGTTTTTCGATACTCGCACGGATTCTACCTTTTCCCGGTATTGCCCAGGATTCTACCATTTTCGGGTATTGACACCGATTCTACCCTTTTCAGGGTATGGTTCGGACAATTTTTCGATATTCGCACGGATTCTACCTTTTCCCGGTACTGGCCCGGATTCTACCATTTTCGGGTATTCACACCGATTCTACCCTTTTCACGGTCTGGTTCGGACAGTTTATCGGTACTCGCACGTATTCTACCTTTTCCCGGTACTGCCCAGGATTCTTCCATTTTCGGGTATTCACACCGATTCTACTCTTTTCAGGGTATGGTCCGGACAGTTTTTCGATACTCGCACGGATTCTACCTTTTCCCGGTACTGGCCCGGATTCTACCATTTTCGGGTATTCACACCGATTCTACCCTTTTCACGGTCTGGTTCGGACAGTTTATCGGTACTCGCACGGATTCTAACTTTTCCCGGTACTGGCCCGGATTCTACCATTTTCGTGTATTCAAACTGATTCTACCCTTTTCATGGTCTGGTTCGGACAGTTTATCAGTACTCGCACGGATTCTACCTTTTCCCGGTATTGCCCAGGAATTCTACCATTTTCGGGTATTGACACCGGATTCTACCCTTTTCAGGGTATGGTTCGGACAGTTTTTTCGATAGTCGCACGGATTCTACCTTTTCCCGGTAATTGCCTAGGATTATACCATTTTCGGGTATTTGACACCGATTCTACATTTTTCAGGGTATGGTTCGGACAGTTTTTCGATACTCGCCACGAATTCTACCTTTTCCCGGTACTGGCCCGGATTCTACCATTTTCGGGTATTCACACCGATTCTACCCTTTTCAGGGTCTGGCCTAGACAATTTTTCGGTACTCGCACGGATTCTACCTTTTCCCCGGTACTGGCCCGGATTCTACAATTTTCGGGTATTCACACCGATTCTACCCTTTTCAGGGTATGGTCCGGACAGTTTTTTCGATACTCGCACGGATTCTACCTTTTCCCGGTATTGCCCAGGGATTCTACCCATTTTCGGGTATTGACACCGATTCTACCCTTTTCAGGGTATGGTTCGGACAGTTTTTCGATACTCGCACGGATTCAACCTTTCCCCGGTACTGGCCCGGATTCTACCATTTTCGGGTATTCACACCGATTCTACCCTTTTCACGGTCTGGTTCGGACAGTTTATCGGTACTCGCACGGATTCTACCTTTTCCCGGTACTGCCCAGGATTCTACCATTTTTCGGGTATTCCACACCGATTCTACCCTTTTCAGGGTATGGTCCGGACAGTTTTTCGATACTCGCACGGATTCTACCTTTCCCGGTACTGGCCCGGATTCTACCATTTTCGGGTATTCACACCGATTCTACCCTTTTCAGGGTATGGTCCGGACAGTTTTTCGATACTCGCACGGATTCTACCTTTTCCCGGTATTGCCTAGGATTATACCATTTTCGGGTATTGACACCGATTCTACATTTTTCAGGGTATGGTTCGGACAGTTTTTTCGATACTCGCACGAATTCTACCTTTTCCCGGTACTG
>CAMFZC010000508.1:50000-51981 GCA_946000675.1 Vitis riparia x Vitis rupestris | reverse complement strand
CTCGAGTAGAAAGTATTGATTCATTTCTCGGGGGCAAGGATCTAGGGTTAGTGCCAATCAAGAAGTTGGAAATACTTTGTAAGTATATCTTCGATATAGACGAAAGGATACAATTCAAGCAAGTTTAAAATCCAAAAAGAAAATTTGTTTGAATTTGTAGAACACTTTCAATCAAAAGTGTATCGTGCGGGAATCAACCGTTCGTATGATTCTTTGATAAAAATAAATCACAAAAAAAAGGTATGTTGCTGCCATTTTGAAAGGATTAAGGATCATCGAAGTAATGTCTAAACCCAATGATTTAAAACAGAAATAAAGGATCCCGGAACAAGGAAACGCCGTTTTCAATTGTCTCAAAAACTAGGATTAGGATCAGAATGACGAATACAATAGATTTTAAACGAGACAAACAAAAAGGGGGTTAGAGACCGCTCAATAAATGAAATGCCTAAGGGTTGTCCTTTGAGCTATTTGAGAGTTATCCAACTTGAGTTATGAGTACGAATGATTTTATATTTTTGGGGAAAGAAGAACAAAAAAAAGGACTTAAATTAAATCATAGTCTAATGAATTTGATGATTTTATAGATCTATTTGCCATTGGAATTCTATACATCGACACAACTTTGAATCATTTTTTCTCGAGCCGTACGAGGAGAAAACTTCTTATACGTTTCTAGGGGGGGGGGGTATTGTTCACCTACATCTATCCCAATGAGCCGTCTATCGAATCGTTGCAATTGATGCTCGATCCCGAAGAGAAGGAAGAGATCTTCGGAAAGTGGGTTTTTATGATCCGATAAAGAATCAAACTTATTCAAATGTTCCTGCTATTCTATATTTCCTTGAAAAAGGAGCTCAACCTACAGGAACTGTTCATGATATTTCAAAGAAAGCGGAGGTTTTTACGGAACTTCGTCTTAATCAAACGAAATTCAAATTCAATCAATGAAATACAAAAAACGAGGGGGGGATGACTCGTATATAGCTTTGTATAACTTTCTCTACTACTGCCCCTTAATCTATCTTATTGATATAAGATGGATAGAAAAAAGATCAAGTGAATAGATGAAGGAATTATATCTAGAAATATAAAATTCTGACATTACCTTCAATCAGGCGGTTTTTCTTAGAACTCTACTAACAAACACGGGATCAAGTTTGCTTATTATACATTCTCTTTATATTGATTGAATAGATGATTGAATAGACCCGCGATTTTTTCCTACTTTTTCCTTATTTATTTCGCCATCTACACCTTTTTTGTATCTATGTAGATTATCTATATAGTGCCAATCCAACACAAGTCCTTATTTTTTTTTATTTGAATTTAAATTCAGATTTATTAAATTTGCATTTTTTTTGTTTTCTACATTGTATTCTTTTCTCAACATTCATTCATATTGACAACTGTGTAGAAAACAAATATAATTTGATCGTAGATAAATGAATCTTTTTTTCTCCATTCCATAGGTTTGGTTTTTACTTTACCTCATTCAAATGATGGTTTCGTTGTATTCGCTGTGCCATAAGCAGTTTTTTCAATCAAAAAAATGGATAAGATAAGAGTTGGTCTATAAATTTTTACATTTATCTATCTAATAACTAAGAATTTCTTGTATTTTCACCTGAGCTGTTCATTTTTATCTTCAGAATCGATTAGAAAATGTGTGTTTTTTTTTTTTTTATTTTATTTATTTTATTGTTAGTTCAATGTTTTGATTGCGTCGTGTAACCCAATCTCTTTACTTTCATTTGTTTTGATTCCGGTTGTATCTACATACCCTAACTAATTATTTTAATTGAATTTTATCTTATTCGGGTTGCTAACTCAATGGTAGAGTACTCGGCTTTTAAGTGCGGCTAGAATCTTTTACACATTTGGATGAAGGAACGGATTCGTCATACCATTGGTATAGTTTGTAAGACCGCGACTGATCCCTGAAAGGGAATGAATGGAAAAAACAGCATGTCGTATCAAT
>CAMFZC010000508.1:0-15000 GCA_946000675.1 Vitis riparia x Vitis rupestris | reverse complement strand
TTCAAAATCCATTTTTTTTTTAGATTCATGAAATCAGATAAATGAGAAATGAATCAGTAAAAAATTTAAATGAGAAAGGGACTTTTCTTTTGAGTTATATGCATGAATTGAGGGCAGAACTATCTAGTTAAAACAGTTATATTCCAGGAAACAGAAACTGTGCGAAAACCCATTGTTAAGTTTAAAAAAAAACTGAGACAACCTAAAATGAACGGTCAAATCCCTATTTAAATTAAACAAATTTTTATTCATCAATTTGAATGTTTCCTAAAAAATATTGGATTGAATTGATTAGTTCAATCTCGACGATTGAATAATAATAGGTTATTATGATTTCGAGCAAGCCGCTATGGTGAAATTGGTAGACACGCTGCTCTTAGGAAGCAGTGCTAGAGCATCTCGGTTCGAGTCCGAGTGGCGGCATGGCATCTTCTAAAAGAGATACAATAATCCC
Organism: Vitis riparia x Vitis rupestris; assembly: GCA_946000675.1. Lineage (NCBI taxonomy): Eukaryota > Viridiplantae > Streptophyta > Magnoliopsida > Vitales > Vitaceae > Vitis > Vitis riparia x Vitis rupestris. The sequence continues at coordinate 14,546 of CAMFZC010000508.1, read as the reverse complement.
TATAATGAATAATGAATTCAATTCCCGATTTCCATTCCGGGACCTTCTTTTTTTTATTTTGTAAAGACGAAGAAACAAATTCTATTTATGATATTTTCGACTTTAGAGCATATATTAACTCATATCTCCTTTTCGGTCGTTTCAATTGTAATTACAATTCATTTGATAACCTTATTAGTCGATGAAATCGTAGGACTTTCTGATTCGTCAGAAAAGGGCATGATAGCTACTTTTTTCTGTATAACAGGATTATTAGTCACTCGTTGGATTTATTTGGGACATTTCCCATTAAGTGATTTGTATGAATCATTAATTTTCCTTTCATGGAGTTTCTCCATTATTCATATAGTTCCATATTTTAAAAAACATAAAAATCATTTAAGCGCACTAACCGCGCCAAGTGCTATTTTTACCCAAGGATTTGCTACTTCAGGTCTTTTAACTGAAATGCATCAATCCGAAATATTAGTACCCGCTCTCCAATCCCAGTGGTTAATGATGCATGTAAGTATGATGGTATTGGGTTATGCAGCTCTTTTATGTGGATCATTATTATCAGTAGCTCTTTTAGTCATTACATTTCGACAAGACATAAGGATTCTTTGTAAAAACAATCATTTTTTAAATAAGTCATTTTCCTTTGATGAGATCCAATATATGAATAAAGGAAACAATGTTTTACAAAACACTTCTTTTCTTTCTGTTAGGAATTATTACAGGGCCCAATTTATTCAACAATTGGATCATTGGAGTTATCGTGTTATTAGTTTAGGGTTTCTTTTTTTAACCATAGGTATTCTTTCGGGAGCAGTGTGGGCTAATGAGGCATGGGGATCATATTGGAATTGGGACCCAAAAGAAACTTGGGCATTTATTACTTGGACCATATTCGCGATTTATTTACATACTCGAACAAATAAAAATTTGCAAGTCGCAAATTCTGCAATTGTGGCTTCTATGGGCTTTCTTATAATTTGGATATGCTATTTTGGGGTCAATCTGTTAGGAATAGGGCTACATAGTTATGGTTCATTTACATTTTCATCTAACCTTTGAATTGAGGAAAGGACTGATGAATACAGACACAGGGTAGTGTATATATATATAAACTTTGTGTAAGCCGGGGAAAACCAGAACCATTTGAATCACTGCACTACTTGATTCAAATGGTTCTCACACAAACGCCAAACGTATTCAATTCATTTTTTTTTTTTACTTAACTCAAGAGGAGAAAAAAAAAGAAGTCTTTTTTTCATTTTCATTGTACAGCGAACAATTTTTAAAACCATAGGGTTAATTTTTTATTTTTTGTTTTATTCATGAAAACTATCTATAAAAAAAATTAGATAGAATAGCTTCAACCTTGTCAACTGATAATGAGAGAACGAAATCCGGGTAAATACCAATACCTATTACGGGTAGAAAGATAGAGATCAAAACAAATAACTCTCGCGGTCCAGAATCAAAAAAATAAGAGTTTGGGGCATTAAATAGCTTGTATCCATAGAACATCTGGCGTGACATAGATAATGAATAAATAGGAGTTAATATCATTCCAATTGCCATTACAAAAGTAATTAGTATTTTTGGCATTAAAAGAAATTTTTGGCTGGTAATTATTCCAAAAAAGACTATCAATTCTGCAACAAAACCGCTCATGCCCGGTAATGCAAGGGAAGCCATCGATAAGATACTGAACATTGTGAATATTTTTGGCATTGGGATAGCTATTCCGCCCATCTCGTCGAGATAAATAAGACGTATTCTATCATAACTGGTTCCTGCCAAGAAAAAAAGCGCAGCACCAAGAAATCCATGAGAGATTATTTGTAAAATGGCTCCGTTGAGTCCCGTATCGGTTATAGAACCAATTCCTATAATTATGAAACCCATATGAGATACAGAGGAATAGGCTATTCTTTTTTTTAAATTACGTTGACCAGAAGATGTTGAAGCTGCATAGATTATTTGCATTGTACCTACTACTACCAACCAGGGAGAAAATATAGAATGAGCGTGGGGTAATAATTCCATATTGATCCGAACCAAACCATACGCTCCCATTTTTAATAAGATTCCAGCTAGAAGCATACAAGTACTATAATGTGCTTCTCCATGGGTGTCTGGTAACCATGTATGTAGTGGGATAATCGGTGATTTGACAGCAAAAGCAATAAAAAATCCAATATAGAATATTATTTCCAATGCCACAGGATACGATTGATTAGCTGATGTTTCAAAATTTAATGTTGGTTCGTTGGAACCATATAAGCCGATACCCAGAACCCCCAGTAAGAGAAAAATGGAACCTCCTGCAGTGTACAAAATAAACTTTGTAGCTGAGTACAGACGTTTCTTTCCCCCCCACATAGATAGAAGTAGATAAACCGGAATTAATTCTAACTCCCACATGATGAAAAAAAGTAAAAGGTCCCGAGAAGAAAATGATCCTATTTGACCGCTGTACATTGCTAACATCAGGAAATGGAATAATCGGGAATCTCGAGTAACTGGCCAAGCCGCTAAAGTAGCTAAAGTGGTGATAAATCCCGTCAGTAAAATGGGTCCTATAGACAGTCCATCTATTCCTAATCTCCAGTCAAAATCAAAAAAATTGATCCATTTATAATCCTCCACCAGTTGGATTAATGGATCATCTAATTGGAAATGATAACAGAATACATAGGTTGTTAGAAGTAGTTCTAACATACATATAAATATAGTATACCATCTAATTACCTTATTTCCTCTATGAGGGAGAAAAAAAATTAAGGAACCTGCGGATATCGGCAAAACTACAATTAGTGTTAACCAAGGAAAATAATTCGTAGTAAAGACAAGATATACTTGAACCAGAAAAACCGGTTCTCGAAAAAAAAAAAAAATATATATTATTTTCGAGAACGGGTTTTTGTCGGTAAAATAAAAATAAAAATGTATTCAAGTAGAGTTTTCTGGAACGTATCAATAAGCTAGACCCATGCTGCGAGTTGTTTCATGCCATAAATAAACCCGAACACTCAAGAAATCTGTTGGACAGGCAGATTCACATCTCTTACAACCGACGCAGTCTTCTGTCCTTGGAGCAGAAGCAATTTGCTTAGCTTTACATCCGTCCCAAGGTATCATTTCTAATACATCTGTGGGGCAGGCACGGACACATTGAGTACACCCTATACATGTATCATAAATCTTTACTGAATGTGACATTGGATCTATAAATTTTTAAACGTCATAAATTTTCGATCTAGTAAATTTTTAAATGAATCATATATCTAAACACTAGATGAATCAATGACTTACCAGAATTTTTCTAATCAATTTACTTCTGGATCGACTCATGAGAGAGGGCCAAGATACTTTGATTGATTTCTTACGTTTTCGCAAACATAATCATACGTTACGTATTATACATGCTAATTTGAATTGATGAATATTCTAATTTCTATATTAATACTACTTATTCAACAAATTCGATTGATTAATACGAGTTGATTTTCTATTACGATAAATTGACGAAACAATAGCTGGTCCAATAGCAGCTTCAGCGGCTGCAATAGCTATAACAAAAATTGAGAAAATGTCTCCTTTTAATTGTCGATTATCAAAAAAATCAGAAAATGTTACGAAATTTATATTAACTGCATTCAGTATAAGTTCAAGACACATAAGAGCTCTAACCATATTTCGACTCGTGATCAATCCATAGATACCGATAGAAAATAAATAGGCACTCAAAACAAGTACATGTTCGAGCATCATTGATCAACTCCTTATCAATCTCGATTCATTTCATTTAAATATGAACAACAATTCAACCGGTTGGATTGACTAGAATATAACAAATATAACAAGTACGGAACAAAAAAATATATTAGTAATAGATCGAACTAAAAGCATTTCTATTTTATACATGAAGAATCTTCAAATATAATTGAAGGGAAATGAATGTGATAAGATAGAAAAAGTTTTGATTTGGATTGCTTAAAGATTTATTACTGACGGGCCACAGCAATTGCACCTATCAAAGCAACTAAAAGAATTATCGAAATTAGTTCAAATGGAAGAAAAAAATCTGTTGATAAATGAATTCCAATTTGTTGACTATTACTTATCAAATCTTGCTCTATAATTTGGTTTGATCTTGTAGTCCAAATAATCCCGTACCATGACGTATCTAGAATAGTAGTAATTAGTGAAGCAAAAATACTTGTACAAACTACCGAAGTAACCCCATCTCCAACGGTCCAAAGATTAAAATCTTTGTAATATTCTGAACCATTCATGAACATCACAGCAAATATGATTAAAACATTTATAGCTCCCACGTAAATAAGGAGCTGTGCAGCAGCTACAAAATGGGAGTTTGATGGAATATAGAATAAGGATATACAAACAAAAACCAATCCCAATGAAAAGGCAGAATAGATCGGATTGGTAAGTAATACCACTCCTAGACCTCCTAATATAAGACCTGATCCCAGAAAGACTAAAAGAAAATCATGTATTGGTCCAGGTAAATCCATTAAAAATAAAAGATAAAAAATCGAAATGTTTCATGACCTTATTGACCTGACCAGGAAAAAGTTACCCTACCCTATTTTTTTATGAAACCGCCTAATTGAATTAAATACTAATAGATGTGGATTGATGTAGATACAGTTATTGGACCAATTTCATTCTTTATCCGAAAGAGTAGTTCAAAACCTATATATTTCGAAATAATTCCGGATATATAAATAGATTTTCAATCCAAATTAAGCCATGATTCTCACCAACAAATAAATAGTTGGGATTTGTAGTTATTGACCAAGCAAAAAGAAAGAAACCTCATTACTTTATTATTACTTTAGATCAAAACTGAGTCTTAATAATTGATAATTGTTCTTGAATCAATGCGTTTATTCACTTGTTATTTGAGGTGAATTCAAAATTGTTCGAATTGTGTAATCGTCAATTACTGACATTGGTAAACGACCCAAAGCAATTTGATTATAATTCAATTCGTGACGATCATAAGTGGAAAGTTCATATTCTTCAGTCATTGATAAACAATTTGTTGGACAATACTCAACGCAATTACCACAAAATATACAGATTCCGAAATCAATACTGTAATTAAGCAATTGTTTCTTTCGAATATCAGTTTCCAATTTCCAATCAACAACAGGTAGATCTATAGGACATACACGAACACATACTTCACAAGCAATGCATTTATCAAATTCAAAGTGGATTCGACCGCGGAAACGCTCCGATGTGATCAATTTTTCATAAGGATATTGAATAGTTACAGGTAAACGATTTGCGTGGGACAAGGTAATCATGAAACTTTGACCAATATACCTTGCAGCTCGTACTGTTTGTTGACCATAATTCATGAACCCAGTTACCATAGGGAACATATCGTGAATATCTAATGAGTAATTTATTGTTTGTTTCTTTCTCTTGTTTGAGACAAGTTGTGAATATCGTATTCTTTTACAGTGAAAGGAGTTGGGAAGAAGTTGTTAATAATAGATTACCTAGAGAAATAGGTAAAAGAAATTTCCATCCAAGATTTAATAGTTGGTCCATTCTCAGCCTAGGTAAAGTCCATCTTGTTGTGATAGGAATGAACAAGAACAAATAAGTTTTGGCTAATGTAATAAAGATACCAATTGTCGTTCCAAAGACTTCACCCGCTTTATTTATTTCAAAAAACTCAGGAACAAATATGTACGGAATAGAGAGATCCCAACCTCCCAAGTAAAGAACTGTTACAAATAATGAAGAAACTAGTAGATTTAGATAAGAAGCAACGTAAAATAAACCAAATTTGATACCCGAATATTCGGTTTGATAACCTGCTACTAATTCTTCTTCTGCTTCTGGTAAATCAAAAGGCAATCTTTCGCATTCGGCTAGGGACGAAATTAGAAAAACGATAAACCCTATAGGTTGACGCCACAAATTCCACCCCCAAAAACCATATTTTGACTGCGCCTCAACTATATCAACTGTACTTGAACTGTTAGATAATCATAGTCGGTGATAACATCACTGCTCCCATCGCTATTACAGAACCGTACATGAGATTTTCACTTCATACGGCTCCTCGAGGGCCACAAATTAATCTAGGGACCGGGTCGGTATTATTTATTTATCTTGATATATTTGTAGGATAGATAGAGTCAAAATCTACCGGAAGGTCCCGGAATTAGGCCAATGGAATTCTGTCTGCTATAATCTATAATAATAATAAATAAAAAAGGTACTTCTGAATTGCTCTCATCCTTTAATATTTTCTTTGTTGAGTAATAACTTAATCCTTCAATAAAATACTCCTTGCAGAAATATCAATAGATATTTCAACCCCGCCTTTTCCATTACGAAAAAGAATTAGACATTATATTAGTTCATGAATCCTGACAAGAATTCTATCTCTATGAATATGGATATAAGAAAGAAAGAATAAGAAAAGATTTTTTCTATTGTAATTACATTCTTTCTTTTTTTTTTTTCGTTCCTAGTCTTCTTTCTAAAAAAAAGTGAAGGGGGCTTTAAAAGAAAGTAAAGGATTATTTCGTTCCTGATAGCTATTTCTTTAATTAGTGGATAGGAGCATACTCTGGATCGGAATCATGGGGAGTACTGCCTGATCATTTCTACTAATTTAAAGCCCCAATTAGTATTCCTTTTATGCAAAAATGTCCCTTGGATAACTTACATAATCTCCATTACTAATCCTTTATGTACCTTGGTGTTCCTAGCCATCCACTTATTTTTGCTCAATCCCCCCGTTATGGTACTACATATATGTTAATACATAGAAAAGATAGTGAAAACAAAACTCCATACAGTTGGTCTTTTGAACCCGCTTCAAGTCGTGATTGATGCCTAATCAATCAATCTTGGGATAAACAGACAGTCTCTACTGCTTGCTTATGTTTATTTCCGCTTAACTCTTGTACATAGGAAATGAGACTCAATCCTTTTACTGCGAATTTATAAGCTGTTTTATTTCACTCATATAACTATCTGATTTAGTTTATCAACCCGAATGATGAATAAAAAATGACGATATTTATTCAATTCATTCAACTTCTTTCCTATAAAAAAAGAAAGAAAAGAAAGGGAATAGAGAAAGGTTTATGTCTCAACGAATCGCACGTAGAGATATTGATAACACGCATAGAGTTAATGGTATTTCATAACTAATTGATTGAGCAGCAGCTCGTAGACCACCTAAAAAGGAATATTTATTATTTGATCCATATCCTGACATAAGAAGTCCAATGGGAGCAATACTTGAAATGGCGATCCATAAAAAAACACCGATATTGAGATCGGATAGAACAAGGTTAGAGCCAAAAGGAATTATTAAATAACTTAGTAGAATTGATATGACTGCTATGGATGGTCCGATACTGAATAAACGAGTATCTCCTCTAGATGGAAGAAGATTCTCTTTGAAAAGTAGTTTTGTGCCATCTGCTAGAGCTTGAAGAATTCCCAAAGGACCGGCATATTCAGGTCCAATACGTTGTTGTATCCCTGCGGATATTTCTCTTTCTAACCACACAATTGCTAGTACACCTATTGTGATTCCCAATACAGGAGTAAAAATAGGTACAAGCATCCATATGATCCCATAAACCTCTTTTAAGTATTCCAATCGGGAAAAAGAATTGATATCTTGTACTTCTGGTGTATCAATTATCATTTCAACGATCAACTTCTCCCATAATTATATCTATGCTACCTAGTATCGTCATAATGTCAGCCAATTTCATTCTTTTAACTAACTGAGGAAGAATTTGCAAATTGATAAAACCCGGCGGTCGAATTTTCCATCTCCAAGGAAAAACATTCTGATCCCCTATCAGAAAAATTCCCAACTCTCCCTTTGGGGCTTCGACTCTCACATAAAGTTCTTGTTTCGACAATTCAAAAGTGGGAGAAGGCTTTTTACTAATAAATCGATATTCAAAATCATTCAATTCGGGATCCCTCGCTCTATCAAAGCATCGGATTTCTAAATTCTCATACGGCCCTCCCGGAATTCCTTCCAGAGCCTGTTGAATAATTTTTATAGATGCCACCATTTCACCAATTCGTACTAAATAACGAGATAATGAATCTCCTTCTTTTTGCCATTGGACTTCCCAATCAAATTCGTCATAACACTCATAATGATCAACTTTACGAAGATCCCATTGTATTCCGGAAGCTCGTAGCATTGGTCCTGACAAACCCCAATTTATTGCTTCTTCTACACCAATAATGCCTACTCCCTCAACTCGTTCTAAAAAAATAGGATTACGCGTAATAAGTTTTTGATATTCAGCAACCCCTGTTAAAAAATAATCGCAGAAATCCAAACATTTATCTATCCATCCATGCGGTAGATCAGCAGCTACTCCTCCTATACGAAAATAATTATGCATCATTCTCATACCGGTGGCAGCTTCGAATAGATCATAGACTAACTCTCTTTCTCTGAAAATATAGAAGAAAGGAGTCTGTGCACCAATATCTGCCATAAAAGGGCCAAGCCATAATAAATGAGAAGCTATACGACTCAACTCCAACATAATCACTCTAATATAGCTGGCTCTTTTAGGTACTTGAATATTTCCCAACTGCTCTGGTGCATTTACGGTTATTGCTTCTGTGAACATAGTAGCTAAATAATCCCAACGTGTTACATAAGGCAAATATTGTATAATTGTTCGGTTTTCTGCAATTTTTTCCATCCCTCTGTGCAAATAACCTAGTATTGGTTCACAGTCAATAACATCTTCACCATCTAAAGTAACGATGAGTCGAAGAACACCGTGCATTGATGGGTGATGAGGACCCATATTGACTATCATGAGGTCTTCTCTTGTAGCTGGTACATTCATAGGTTTTCCCCTGATTCATTCTTCCATGAATTGCTGAAAACGAAAAGAAGTTCATCAAAATTCAAGATCTACTAAATCAAATAATTCAAAAGGACTCTTCAAATTAACGAATTTTTGTCTCCCGAATACCCAACTGACCAATTAATTCTTTATAACGTACTCTATTTTTCTTTGCCAAATAAGACAGCAACCGTTGACGTTTTCCCAGAATTTTCCGTAGACCTCTCTGAGATAAATAGTCTTTTCTGTGCAATTCCAAATGTGAAGTAAGTCTTCGGATCTTATTGGTGAAACTGAATACTTGAAATTCAACAGATCCCCTATTTGCTTCTTTTTGAGAAATAACTGAGATGAATAAGTTTTTTACCATAAAACGAAATCTTCTCTTCCCTCCCTTTTTTTCTTTTTTAAAAATTTGAATTTTACCCATCAGTAATATAATAATATTATAATTATAATAATAATATTATTATGCCGGTCATTTTAATCTAGTATACGCAATAATCTTTATTTCGTTATGGATACCTCGTTTATGAAATAAAATTAATCAATATCAATAAAAAATCTAATTGATATGTATTAGTATCATGCATCAGAATGTAATGTAAGACATCGCATGTGTGCATTTGTTTACTTTCATATACTAGATCTAGTAAGGATATATAAAAAATGTGACATCAACGAATTTTCAATCGTGGATACATATGTATCCTTATCATACTAAAACAACTACCATTATTGGTATCAAACCAATAGCGATTCATACAAGCTAAATCTTCTAATCGATAATTGGGCCAGAGAAAGAACTTTAATTTTTTTAATTTAATTAATTGATTTTTATCTCTATCAAGATGTTTGTTTTCATCCAAAAATTTATTACAGCTGTTCCCATTGCAAAATACTGGATTTCTAGCCACACCACTCCTATTCCTCAAATTGAAACAAATTAGAATTCTAAATTTTCTACGACGTCTAGGCGATAAAATATTTTCAGGAACAAGCAAATCATAATGATTTTTGTCTTTATTTCCAATCATCTTTTGACATCTTGCACTGAATTTATCACAATTCTTATTATCAACATATCTTTCTTCTTGGTATCTTTGATTAGTTTGGTACTTACTCTTATGAACCAATGAAATACCTATAGTTTGATACATAATAAATTGTCCATCATTTTTTACAGACAGACGAATTGGTTCGATAATAAATATCCCTCTTTTCATTTTCATCAATTCTGTAAGAGTTAAATCTTTATGAACCGGTATTAGATCCAGACTCATTTCTCCCCTTTGAATAGCAGATATACAAATTTCTCTTGGATTTATCAGTCTAAGCAGGAGACAATATACCTTGATATTATTGATCATTTTTTGATTTAAAGAATCATCCCATCTCAATTGAAAAAGCAAATATCTTTTTAGGAATAAATCGAGTTCTGCTTCCGTGTGATTCTTGAATTGCTTTTTCTTTGTACGTTTTTGCATGTCTGAGTCTGATCCTGCATAATCTTCTTCAATATCTTTTTCGTGGTTTGAGAGGACTGATTCAAGATTTCCTTGGTTTTGTACATCTGATCCAAGATCTACTTGTCCTGCGGATTCTTTTTCTTCTTGATTTCGATTCTCTAATTTTAAAAGTTTTTTTTCATTGGATGATATAAAAAGATTCCCTTTTTGCTTTCTATTGCTATTTCTATTTTTACTATAATTTTTATTTCCATTAAAATTTAAAAGAAGTAATTTGATTGGTATAACCCAGGGTTTCATTTTATATGTATTATAAAGTAGCACAAATTCTGGGAAGAACCAAGGTTCCAGATTCGATATGGAACGATTTAGTATTTCTTCATTCATCCCCATCCAATCAAAAAGGTCTTTTTGATTGGATGGTTTGATTTCTTGATCTTGTGTGAGATAAAAAAGACCTTTCTTATCAATTATTTGATAATTATTCGACCCGGTCTTGGTATTTTTATTACTGTTGATACTGGTATTGATCCAGACCTCAATATCGACCTTCTTTCTAAAGCAAAAATGGAGAATTTTCCAATCAAAATATTTTCTATCCGGGTTTTTCTTTATATACTCTATATACATAATATCATCTTCGCCTAGGTAATTATTGATAGGGATACCTTCCAGCATATCAAAAAATTTGCGTTTATGTGTGTTGTAATTATAAGAAATATCTTGGTTATTATTTACTTGTAATGGTGATCCATAAATATATGAGTCATTCTTATCTTCATAATTAATATATTTATATGATAAAAGGTCATATCTATAGTGTTTTTTAAAATTTTCTTTTTGATTCGTTAATGAGTCTGCTTCATAATCATTTTGTTTGTTGTAATGAATTAATTGATCTTTTTGAGATAAATCCCATTTGCTTAAATCTTTATTTTGATTTTGAGCCACACAATGTTGATTTACTCTATTTCGCCACTTTTGTGGTACTAATCTAGACCATATAATCGGAGATAAATATTTATATTGATAATGACCTCTTAACCAGTTCTTCCATTGATTCATTCCAGAATTACGAAGTTTCTTATGTCTTAATTCGTAATGAAATATTTCGTGTGCTCCAAAACCAAAATAATCTTTTCTTTCGTTCTTAAGAAAAAGAGATGTTCCGTTATATTGAAGGACAGATCTTAACTTATACAAGTTAATAACTTGGGTTTGTGATAATTTGTAAAATACATATGCTTGTGACAAGGAGGATAAGTCACAAAAAATCTGTGAACTCTTATTACTAATACTAGAAACTGACCTTTTTATAATCGAAATAAAGTGAATTTTCTTTTGATTTGGTTTACCAATTCTTTTTTGATTTCTTTCATTATTGTAAACGTATTTATCAATAATTTTTTTTGTTGATTCAATAAAAAATTGTGCATTGGTTCTGGGAATATTAATGAGACATAGAAGAATATCTATGTATATCCTTTCAATGAAAAATTTTATAAAATAATGTAATTTGCGAATTAATCGAGAATTCCTTCTTTTTAATATTTGCCAAATGCTTTTTTGTGATTCTAATCTTTTAGCATTATAACTAGCTTTGTTAGGGCTAATATTTATCTCTGGAGTTAGAAAGAGTTTTTTCTTGTCTTTTATAATTTTTTCTATTTTTTTTCTAATTGTGCTTGTTCTATCAGTTAGATCTTTCACTTTTTTTTCTGTCAGTGAATAATTTGTCCAATTCATAGATCGAATTTGAATAGACGATTTTTGAATCATCTGATTATTGATTATCGAATCCTTTTGTTTTTGAGTTTCACTAGATTCATATACTTCTCTCAATCCAAATAATAGAGTTGGATTTATTTTTAAGAGTTCTTTTATTATTTTTTTTATATTTATAAATAGAACACTTTTGATAACCCATTTTTTTGTTTCTTTTGAGACCCTTAAAAATATAAACAATTTTGTTCGTTCTTTTAAAACTGTTAGAACTAGAAAACACTTGTTTTTAAATTTTCGAATTCTTTTTTCAAGTTCTTTCAAAATGGGTTTAAAAAAGGAAGGTCGTTTTCGGGGAGAACCAAAAGGCAGATCAGTTTCCATTCCCCAAACTGTTAAAAAACAAAATTTTTTTACTTTATCTTTCATTGAATCTTTATCAAGGGACCTTTCTTGAGGTTTGTGCCAAGGTTTCAGACAGAAAGGAAATAGGATCTTTATTTGAATACCGTCTCTTAACCAGTTTTGCGGAAATTCTGTTTCTGATAATTGAACACCATTATAGGTGCATTTAACATGCATTTCTCGATTCCAATCCTTTAAATCTTCGGACCACTCGGGAGATTGAAATAATAACATACGACCGATGTTTTTAGCTATTATCAATGAAGGTAATATAATATATTTTCGAAAAATTGATTGGGTTAATAACAAGCAACCTCTTATTACTTGAGCAAATAGGACGGTATCCCAGACTTCGGCTATTTTTATCCGTGCTTTTTCCTCTCTTTTGGCCTTCTGTCTTTTCTCCCTTGTCTTTTCCTCTGCATAATTCGGAATTTTCAATTTTTTGTTTTTCTCCTTCCAATTTTCAAAAATGAGTTTTATCAATCCAGAAATATCAAAAGAAAAAAAGATGGGTTTGTATATTCTGTCCAAAAAAAGGGGGGAATGTACATTTGCTTGAAAGAGTTCCCGAATAACTATTTTACGTCTTTGAGCGCGCATGGAGCCTTTGATTATATCTCGACGAAAATCCGATTGTTGTGAATAACGGATCAAAGCGACTTCGTTTGTTTGCTCAGAATTATCAATATCCTTGTTAGCGTTAGCAGTATAAGTATCGGCATTCTGTTGATTATCGGTAAAAATCACTACATGTTTGGATTTTCTTGAACGAATCTCCTGGTACACCACTAAAGTTTCTCCTTCCTCCTCATTCTTCATTAATTTGTATGACCATCGGGGGACTTTTTTACTGATTTCTTTTATTCCAATAGATTTTTTTCTAATTATTTGATCCTTGGGGTCAGTTATAACTCTATCGAAAAAAAAATTTAAAAATTTTGCTTGATCTTCTGAATCTGAATCAACTTTTCCTTGTTCTGGAAATAACGAAAGTCTTTTCAAATTCAAATTTGATGGTGATTCTATAGTAAATTGATTGATTAAGTTCAAAAAATAACCCATTTTTGTTGATAATGATTTTCTATCAAATGTATGTTCAAATTCTCGATAATCAATAGCAAAAAGGATACCGTAAATCTTATTTATGCGAAACTTCTCTATGGAATTTTCTCTGGAAGTTTCATTTATGATTGAAGGTGAAAACATTTTTTTGATTGTTCCACGATATGGTCCGTTCAAGAAAGGATCATATATTTTAGGCAAGTATTCTTTTTTAGTTGCATCATTACACAATCTAGTTCTTTTTTCCAGTACATCCAGAGTAAGCGATCCATTGTCTAGAGCCTCGATTCTCGTTATAAACTCCTTTCTTAGTGTGTTTTCTTTTTGTTCATTGGTATAAATCCAATGATTATATAGTTCGTCATAGGAGAGTCTTTCTGTTGTGGACAAAGACATCTTTCTTTGTATCATTTCCAAAAAAATTGACAAACTGGGGGGATATGTAAAAGATATTCTTTGTTTTCCATCACTGAGGCATGTATAAAAAAAATATTGTGACATTTCATTTCTTACAGCTTTTTTAATTTGAAATCGAGCCTTTATATATCGCAATGGACGATTCCATCGTTTATAGTCAAAAAGAAGAGTCACAAGGGGTTTTTCAAACCATTTTTTGTTTTTATTATCTTCATCTTCTTTAAGTATTTCTAACTTCGAATTTTCTTGATTCCCATCCAGATAAGAAGTTTCATAAACTGGGCTATTTTTGTAGCATGTCTCTTTAAAGTGGAATTCATCCTTTGTTTTTTCCTTTCCATTTACTCGGATCTCTTCCGTTTCATCGATTTTGTCCGGATCCTCCTTTTCTTCCGAAAAAAGGGAAGGAGAAGGATCTTCTTCGGTGGATCTCTCTTGTTCCTGTTTAGTTCCCTTCGTTTCGGAAGTTCTTTCTATTTCTACATCTGTTTCTTCCTCACTTTCCCCTCTTTCTTCCGTTTCTGAGGTTTCTTTCATTTTCTTAGTAAGAATGGGTGACGGTATTCTGCCTAAATAGTAG